>DWQT01001569.1:0-16324 GCA_018244895.1 Myscelus amystis hages
ATGGCAAACAGGCAGACGGCCCACCTGATGGTAAATGGTCACCGTCGCCTAGAGACACCTGCAACACCAGAGGAGCTACCGGCGCATTGCCTGCCTTTTAATTGTGACTGATCTCTGGATGTAGTGGTTGATCTCTTGACTGTTAAGCCGGAAGTCGTGAGTTCGATTCCTGTTGAGGGCTAAAATTTTACGTGATGTACATATTTGTGTTTTCTGTGTCTATAACATTATGCGGTGTCTATAAATTTATTCGACTACCATAACAAGGACATTAATTCCCTAAATTGGAATCAGATAGCCCTGTTCTTTGTCCTAACTATTGCGTACTGTAACTCAAAACTCGAGTATCTTGACTTACTCACTTAGGACTTATTCTTAGCCACTGAATATTAACGTGATAGAATTTTATTCATGCGATGAACACTCCGCACCTTTACAATTTATGGCTCCGAAGCAATAAATAAGCACCTCGGGCCATTAGCTCCAGATAATTCTGCTTTATTGTAATTTTATGCGCCACATTACCTCGAGGATGCATACTCTGGAAGATTAATTACTTTAACGTCGATGGGATTCGTATCGCACGAGCGCCTCGATAGATTCCGCCTTGCGTTCTCGCTAACTCCTGAACATACACTCCACTTGAGATAGCTCTGAATAGAATCAGTGCTATTCGTATAGACCTAAGATATTTGGCGGAATCAGCTAAGAAGTACATGGCTGGACTCCACAGTGATAGCCTAGTGATTTGGATTTAAACTTCGTATTGAGATGTTGCTATTGTTAAGCTGCTGGACAGGGGCCTCCTCTCGCGATCACAAGATCTGGTTAAAGCTACAGGTTATTAACAAAAGATAACATAGTAAGTCTTAAGGGTACAGCTTTTCTTACGATGTTTTCCTTCACCGGTGTAGTCAGTGATAGTTCTATTTAAAAAATAAATGTAGCTTTTGAAAGTCCGCGGTAAAAGGATTTTTATCCAGACCCTCCGAACTAGAGGCAGAAATTCAAATCACTGCTTGTGATAGCCTATAGCTTGAATCTTCCATACTTATCGAAAACTAAAACAGAATGTCCGGTGAACTCAGTTCCAGCCGCATTCAACAAACAAAGACAATGTGACAATTGATATCTCGCGCCAGAAATGGTATCACTAATTGCGACACGCCATTCAAATGTCAACGCTCTCAGTATACGAGAGCGTAAATGAACCTCCCTCAAGACATTTATGAAGTCTACTACACTTGATCTAACGGTGTCTGAGATTACTTGATATTGATGTGAATTTAATCGCGTCTGTGATGTTGGAGGAATGATGAATCCATATATGATAGATGTTTGTTGGAACTGGATTTCTAGATTCCAATATTCTAAACGCAGTGTCTGTTACAAAACTAAGTTATTGCAATCCATAAAAAAGGAATTGTTAACTGAATGGTTGATCCGGAGACTAAAGCACAACCGAAACCGCTCAGCTCAGAATCGTACAATTTCGAAAATCCACAGTCTGGCCGCCTGTCTTTACAAAATAGGTAGGTTTTCAACATAATGTTACTTATTCTGTTAGTGAAGAAAGGAATCCTGCATTAGATAGATCCTGCATAGAACACCGAAATAGAAGTAAGTGATCATTATGATACATTTCCAATAGTTTGTTAACATTTTAGTATGTAGGTCAGTGAAACTTACGCTATATAGGTAGGAGTCGAGTTCGCTTTTATTTACAGTTCAAACAGCTGTTAGAGTGAAATCGTAATACCCAGCTGTCTCTAGAGACAGCAATATCCGCTTACTATTACACAGATGCACGTTGCCTGTTTACTGTGTTACTGAAACTGTATTATTGCAATGAAAATTATTATATTGGCTTGGAGTTTACAGCTTTGAGCAATGCCTTATGAGCATATTATTCACGGTCATATCGTGTAGTTGTAGATTTGCTACTGAGATATATCAGTTATATATTTATCATACGTATGCATGCAGCACGGATGCATGCAAACAGAAACAATGCTTCAGATTCCAGGCGAGGTAGATTAGACTCGAATAGGCTAGGTAAATAAATCTTCTAGTTCTTACCAGCTCCGTCACCAATATTACTAAGTAGTAATCATCGTAATAAGTTATAAACTCAACTAATCTCACCGTCGTCATCTATCCATTATGGAGTAGCACATACTCATTCAGATATTTGTATATATAAATTATACATCCTCATGGACGACAGCTATCACTTGTGGCTGCTTCGCTACACTCTTCAGATGAAATAGGAGTATTCCTGAGATCCAACCCGTATCCATTACTATTGATATTCCGATACACAGTCTTCTTTTGAAATAATAAAAACTAAACATACACTGTTCCTATTGCTTCATGGTCCGAAGTCCAACCGACATAAACTGTATCTTTATGAAAATCACAAAATTTAGGAATAAGAAACCAAAGTAAGTCAGTTTATTATGAAATTGAGGAAAATTTTATTTGCTATGAAATAAAAATACATACCTACTTTGGCATTTTATTGGCATGGGTCGGAAATATTGTATATAGCTGGGTCAATACTGACAGGCTCTCCTTGATGTGGGTCATATTCATAATGCGAAACTCTTATAAAGAGTCTTCATAAGTTTGATATGCATTCTTACATTCAACATTCATACTAGAATATTCGTGCGTATATTAATAAAAAATATGTTCGGCACTTAAAATTGGTCAATTTCTAAAAATCAAAATTAACTTCAAATTATTTAGTTCGTCATAAGACAAAATTAGGCAATATTAGGCAAAAATCTTTTAAATAGAAAAAAACAGGTCGATATATGTCTCTAGTTCAGTAATGAATTATTCATTACAGGTGTGACAGTTATCGTATACGTCAATATTAGCCAGCTTAATTCGCTTACAAATTTAGTTCTATAACTAATAGATGGGATATAAAAACGAACTGTAGGAATATCAATAAAGTTACAAATTATAACGAACTTATTAATCCGTCCTAAGCTTATTTCTAGACAGATTGTTTAAAGCTTGTTTTACTTACTCATGCTCGATAACGATGCTCTAGTTTTGATAATGTGGTTTTCAAAGTGTACGATAGCCGCCAATAACAACTATATTATGGTTACAGGAAAAGATGCTCGGACCTTTTTTGCGAAAAGATCCGATTATGTAGGATACGATTTTTTCACAATAAAATCCTTCATCGCTTGACGCATTATCGACGGCGCTGGGATATTGTTAGTGCGTCATAGGTATAACCGTTATAACTTTATATCAATGGGAGATTACATTTTGCGTTTTGATTAAATTTAGCGTAGATTTAACTGTCCTCTTTCTCTGCTCAACAATAAATACAGCAGACATTATTCTAGATCCATGAAATACAAAATGCTCTAACGCTTCACTTCAAGGTGTTCGCATCTGTTCGATGATTGGACAAATCAGTAACGAAGGTTGCTATTTCAGTAGCTTCAGTGGCTCTAAAATTTCTTCCATAAGCGATGAAAGATTGGCTGGACACCTCAAATCGACGTTTTCTACCTAGTACTGGCACTTCCAATTAAATTATTTGAAAATTAAACGAAAATCACATTTCCAAATTTTATTTTTTACAACGGAACAGATGATACAGTGTAGATTCTTTTTACATTTAACTATGCATTTACAAGTTAATTGAGCTAACTAACGAGTGACAAAGGCAACGATAAAAGTGAGTATCGACAATAGAAATATGCTCGTGTCGACGGCAAGTTTATTGCTTTTACTCGGAACGTAAAGGAAAAGGTAAAAAATATTTATAGCTGATACAATGCTGGACACATAATTACGGTAGCTCAATTTTACGAAGCATTTATAAAAAAAATTGGGGATTTTTTGTGAATTTTCGGTCGCTACAAAGTATTGTAATATTAATACATTATCAATCGACATTAGATCAGCGTTGGACTTCGCATGTCTCAAGGGGCATCTCCGAGCCCGATGTTATTCTTACATCAAATAAATATTGCTATCAAAATGCAAAAAATACAAACTTCTACACCACTTGAGATCCATCAATCGATTACTAACTGTCGGAACTGGAGTCACCTCTGCCGCTCGCTGAAAACACAATATTAAACAATCGGTCCGATTTCATGATAAAATATACGAGTAGTTATTTTAATACAATACTTATTATTACACAGTTATCTAAATAACGGAAAATCTCCATCGTTCATTATAATTGGAACAATTTGGTTTATGAAACAAGGTTTACGTTGTGTAACAAGTTCAGTACATAATTATTTAGTTAATTATAAATTACTGAGAACTTCGTTCAGAAAGTTTCTTAAGAAATTTAAGTGGAGTTTATTATAAATTTGGGGTAGGCCAAGGTCGGTTTGCTGCTCGGTCTAAGAAATATGAAATCAGATTACATTAATTTACGATATATATTTAGTATTTTCTAAATATACATTATTGATGATTAGGATTTTTGGCACTGTTTGACGTAGACTTGTGCAAATATTATATTTACAAGACGTAAATACTGACAAAATAACAAACAAACTGATCTTATAAATTAATATTTAACTTTGTTCAAATTTCCTAGCCTTTATTGACGTTGCCTTCTGCTAAGCTTTAGTCTATCCCTTAATTAGAAGTAAATAGAAACTTAGTGACTTTCGTGCTAGCTCGCGAAAAGATGTTGTTCAAAATATACTGGTAACAAATTAGATAACTTTTGACAATATCAAACGAATTTAAAGAGACACAAAACAAATTACATATATAAATCATATAAATAATGTTTAAATTTATAATACCACAGTAAATTATTTAGCTTAAAGAAAACTTATAGAAGATGAAAATACCGACGAAGATCTAATTCATCGGTTCCATCATTCAATGTCTCGATAAATTTAAATTTACGTCAAGCGTATTGATGAAGTAATATTGGGAGTATTTTAAATAAAACAAATTGAAAAACGTTCGGTCTGATAATAAAATACATATATAATAATTCAGATCCATGGTCTGACGTGATTTTAATGTTAATATAATAGGAAGTTTTAACGATGGCATCGTTCTAGAAGGAACCAAGAACTAAAAACATAGAAATCTAAGAAATTAAAACTTCTCCTAGGATTTCAGCTGGAATAGTCTGAGGAAACTTTTCTTGTGTTAGCCAACAGAAAAATACGCAGGTAAATGATGATCCTAAAATGGCTTGATAAAAATAAATACCGTTAGCTATGGGAAAGTAAATATTGTAAAAATACCTAAATAGTAATAAATATTAGGATTAAAAATACTTTAGTGAAATAAGTCACAACAATTATAATGAACATACATACTAACGTCATTTAGAAAGTATAGAAACGAAAGCTTTTAAAAGGATCGTTAGATAAAATTGCCAATTGCACTTTAAAGGACATTTAGCACTAAAATTTTGGATTGTAAATGGAATCAAAAGCCATCCCTTTATCCTCGCAAATACACGGAAGAGCAGTTTTTCTCTTTTCCACTAAAATCGCCACCGAATAGCGGGACCGGGTAAAGGCATCCAGACTGCTCTTTGTAATTTTAAATGTTTGCTGAAAATACCTTCCTACAATCGAAATTAAATATATATAAATATAATAAAGACGAAATAAGTGATAAAATATAAATATAATTCTGTTTGACAATAACTTTACCTATTTATTTTTGGGTGGCTTTTATTTTCATATTACTTTTGGTCTACCCTTTAGGCTTTTACGCAAAAAGAGGGAGTTACAAGAGCTTCATACTCGTAGATTTGAGATGAGAGGCCTGTAATCAAGAACCTGTAGTAACAGTGGGTAACAAAGGAGGTTCTTATTTCGTTCGTTCCTTGTATCTTTATGCATATGTTTGCCATTCTACTTGCATTTAGTGGGTAGAATTACTAGTAATCACATATTTGATTTAGAATTTAGGTTTGCTATTGGAACGGTAGCTGCAATTGAAAATCTTCTGATTCTTTACAAATGCTGACAATGCTAACTATCGCCTGCAGGTGAAATCATTTGGAAAATGTTTGAATCCGACTAAAATTCATCCTGCTTTAACCATTGTTTCAGCGCTGGAATTTTCACAGTGCAATTTTAATTTCGACACAAGCATTGTAAAAGTAATTTAAATGTACTTTTTTCAAAATGCACTCATTATAAAACTGTATTATAATAGTTTTCCTGACAAGGTGAAATTGTTGGTTTCATACATACCCATGAATATCTCTTTATTCTTCAGTATGGTACCTACTAAACAATTGAAATATACAGATATTGGAATTTTAAGGAACAGATTAGCCGAGCAGCAAACTGTAAAACCAATTAAAACACACGATATACATAATATACAATATGATAAAGTTAAACGATGGCCAGTCTTGCTGAAATTATCAGTTGCAACTTTTTGATTCAAAGTCCTAAGTCACATACTCGTAAGTACGTAATAAAACTTCCTGTCTCAATAAAAATACTTGGAGAGTCGTAAAACACCAATTTTGAATGCGCAAAATAAAAGTTTTGGAGTAACACGAAAAGAGATGTAAAGTAACTTAAAAATTATGATAATATTATAAATATAATTAATCGGTAACAATCAGAATTACTTGTAAGCGTGGCGCGTGTAGGTCCTGATATGACTAGTTCGTGCAAAATTATTTACAGCGGTTACTTAATATCGTTATACGCTATAACATACATACATATAGCTATTATACATACATTATATGTACTTACTACTACGTGTAGCAGTCGTTGCTTTACCCTTAAACATAAGCTATATTAATAAGGGGTGTTCGTCATCACGTAAAAAGTTCTGTCAAAAGTAGTCATTATCAATGCTTGTGCATTGAAAAATTGAAATATTTTGCGTTTGTAAAACATTCTAAATCGCAACAATCGTATAGATGATATTGAACATACACTGCATGAAGGACTTGAATACAGTGTGTCAGTAAACTCTTCTTATTTCCATTTTAATGAAGAACATCATTAGTTATCCATCTACAAACACAAAATATTTTGTAATTTCAAATGAAAATTCGTTAAGATGTACTTGACTTTAACGTGTTCGTAATGAATGATTGATGGTAGTTACCGATGTCAAAGGTCGTCCAAAGTCGTCCAAACCGTTAAGTGAACGGAACGTACTCACGATCTGTACCTTAAGAGGAATGAGAAACTTCGCCGGTCCGTACTCCCGCAAAACTTGTTACGTAATAAACGATCCCTGTAAGTTCCCAACATCAAATGCAACACAACCGTTCAATTTGGAAACTCAGAACTCAAAACGGACACTTAACACCAATTTGCCGACGGTACGTTTATACTCGACTTTCTCCTCGAATGAACTTCAAAGTCGTAACAACCTTACTTTACAAGTCAGAAGTCCTCAATTTAAAGTTAACGGAGCGATCAAGGTCACACAAAAAGGTCACGCCGCGAGGGCTAGTGCGATCACAGCGGTCCACAGCCACGAGCCGCGGGCCGCGGCCGCGTCGTGGGGCGGCCAGCCTTCGCTCCAAGGGGACTCGGCGCGCCCCCCTACCTCCGGTCACATCGTCGTCACCATCTCTGTTACAGACATAAGAGGAGTAGCTATAAACGACATGAAATAAGAAAAACCAAAGGGGCGAGAAATACAAAAAGAATAGGTCGCATGTTCAAATAAATTAACTGGGCCGTCTTATTTGTGATTAGTTCAGTCGATTTGATTCCCAAGAAACATTCCATCTTCCGTGTCAATGGCGGAAATTTGAAAATAATAATAATTATGAAGTCGAAATTGACACATAAATCACGAAACTAAATTAATGGGAAGAGGAAACAGAAATACTATAAATGCAAATAGATTAGCATACCAAGATTCTGCATTTGATGCTGGCTGAGGACAATGTAGTTGTCTTCGATACCTGGCGCTTCCAGCACGCCACGGTGTAGCTGTTCCAGGTGCCTCTCCACATCTGCATGAAGAGGAAGCAGTTCAAATACATGGATAAATTATTAAAATCTTCATCTTATTGGCGTACACTGTTGCAGGATTAGGCACGTGATTTCTTCTTTATCGCCATCAATATTATCATTGTCACTTGACTTCAGTCCACGGCTGGGCTTAGGCCAGCCAAAAGGCATACAACTTTGTCCACTCCTCAATTCTCCTCTTTCAGATTCTTCCGCCACCCTGCAAGTCCCGTTCCCGCAACATTCAATCATGATTTGAATCACCATCATAAAATGGTTTGTATCTAAGCTAGCTATTCTTATTACAGTTATTGTATAAGGTTTGCATAATTTCCAGGATATAATACTGCTACTAAATGTAAAGTAGCTGCAAACTGCGACACGCACAACAAGAAATTTCTTTAATGTTCATTAAAAGTTTGTAATGGACTAACTTTCCTTCTATCTTCGCGCTGGAACCAACGTTATATTTCTGGTCGTCTTGTTTACTTATTTTACATTCATGATGTGATAAAAAAAATTGCGATCAGTCTTTTTACGCTGCAACATAAAAACAGTCGTATTTGATATTTGCTTTATTCAAATGAGAGCTTTGGAAATTTCATAGAAATAACCAAATGGATATAACAAAGTACCCAGACTTTGCTTATTTAGTTATTCACAACTTTTCGTATGTAACATGCATTATAGTTTGATTGAATTACAGTTTTCAATATTCTTTTCTACATATACTTGAATAGATTACAAATATGTAATAATGTTTATTTGTGAAGTTAAAAATATTATGCAGACTTAAAATCAGACATTTAGTTCCAATCAAAATAAAAAGTAACCTCTGTTAATCAAGAATAATGTATCTACCTGTAAAAAAACTTTAAGTGAAATGGGTAGTTTCGGAGATTATCCCCGACAAGCAAATTTTACTTTTTCACAATGCTTGTAAAGGCCAAACATAAGGCAGTAGTTTCTTGTGGAAACGATACAGTACATGCTACGAGAGAATTTAGATTATTTGTTGGTAAAGCAAGCAAATCTTATATTACAGTATCTAACTATAAAAAAATTGTAGCAAGAGACAGAGCTAGACATTCATTTATATAAAAAGTGAATCATAAAACAACAATCTCGGCGCTTAAATTTAATTTACACAACTTTCAGGACTTTTTGTATGAAAATTAAAATTCATACTGGATATTACATATGCACTGAATAAATTTACATTTAAACATTTCACGGGCTACAGAAAAATCATCAGTTTTAGTGCTTACGTGTTCGTGAAAGCTGGAGAATGAAAGCGTTTTTAATTATTCACGTTGAACTATAAGCCTATTTCCGGCTTTTGTTAAATCCAGATGGGGCAGAAAATAAAAGTTGATATGGGAATAAATTGATCAGTACTCACATGGCAGCAATGTGGTGGTCGGTGGCGGGGTAGTCGTTGTAGTTGTTGTCGTTGTAGTCGTAGTAGTCGTTGTCGTTGTCGTAGTTGTCGTAAGCACTGGAAAAGAAAGAAAATGAGGTCCCCAAAAATAATGCCAATGATATAACTGCGAGTACAGAGTACAAACAGTCATATTTCTGTAATTCGGCGTAAAAATAATTACGTAAAAGCTTCCGCTAAAATATTTTTGGAAGCGAAAAATTTAAAGGTCTTCCTTAAGGTAAGTAATTTAATTTTAGGGGTCTCATAATGTTTTTCATGAGGCTCAAATCTTGTTTGGAATAGACGGCAATGCAAGATCTAGAGTATACTAAAGCTTTGTGATTATAATTTCCTTCGTTTCTGATACATACAATGATGTTTCAGGAATACAGCTTAAGTTTCGGCTAGACTCACTATGCAAAAACAGCTCCGCCTGAGCCTTCCCCAGGCTGTTCTCTACTGTGCATCTGTAGGCTCCGGCGTCCTCTCTCGCCATCTCGTTCACCGTCAGCGTCAGGGTGTGGCGGTACCCGCGGGACGCCTTGCCCAGCCTGTGCTTGGTACCTGCAGGACGAATAGGACGATTAAAATTTATCAACAACGTGATGAATGAAATTCATTTGCATATCGCAAATGAAAATAAATTAAATATCCTATTCTACTACGAGCACCGCCCATCTTGTAATTTTAATAGCCTGCCTCTTTATTAAATTATTTTTATGTATATTTTTCCTTTCCTGTAATTTTAAGGTACATCTTTTATTCTTGTTGTGATTTTTATTTACTATTTCTGTAATGTGGCTTGTAACATTTTTCTACTTTTGTGTCTTTTTCTATCTTTGCTCTATTACGCAAATGACGATGGTGTTAATGATAACTTCATATAGCCGCGTGAAACCAAACTAGGGTTACACACATAATGTTATACTTGTCTGGAGTGGGAATCAACCCCATAGACCGCGGCCTCAGTACCTACTGTACATACTGTATACAGTGTACTGTATGTACACTGTCCGTAACTACTGAGCCAGCAAACCGGTCACAAATATTAATAACATCGTAGAAGCATATTTGTTGATACTAAAATATTCCGAATATTGATGGTTGTGTCGGTCTGAACTAATGTTGACATTATCGTGGTAAATTGTTCTCTATGTGGGAATTGATTGGAATAGTGTCTTACCCTATTCCGTTAATATCACGGCTCTGATTGTTCTGCTGTGTTCCGAGTAGTATGATATTAAAGCTGGCTTTAACGATACACATATTATCACAAAGCCAGTGATTTTGTGTATAAGGACTTTGAAGCGACTTAAAAAATACTCAAAGTCTCTACACTAAAATGACGAAATACAGATTTCATCAATAACAAAACAATGCAAGTAATATTTATTTATTGTTCTCTTATTTCGAATAGTATTAAGGATTAATATTTATCAACAGTTAATGTAGGTATTTCCAGTCTGTATTTACCCGTCGGTATTGTGTTTGCCATCTGCGTACAGTTGATCGCGTCTGAGGTATAACATTAACTTTGAGTTGGCAAAATTTGGCAAACTCAATAATCGCTTCGCTACAAACTTACGAGTTTAGTTTAATAATGTTTACGCAGAGTTCAGCGAACTTTCATTGACCATCATACAATCGTTTTACGTGTAAATTGTTCATTGTCACCATCTCATTTATTCATCAACTGTTAAACAAGGACAGGGTTTTGTTCTAAATGTGCCAGATGCTTTGTTATCTATAGTCGAAGACGTCGCTTTGATGAGCCGTATTTCGCTTCATTGTGGTGTAAATGGTTAGTGTATTTATTGGTGGCCTTGAGTAGAGAATAACAAGAACTTGAGATACTAGACAATGTAGGACGCATAACATTAGTATTGCGAATTTTCCTATCGTATAAAATATAATTTGTAAATCAAGCACTATTTTTCCATATATTAAAAGTAGTTATATTATAGTTTATCTTCATTTAAATTTTATTATGTTTTCGACTGAAGTTACTTTTTGTGTCGAGATTGTTGAATCTTGTTTTAAACAAAAATATATACATTTAAATAGTTTGAATTCTAGATTTAACACAAAGAGATCTGAATAAACGTTTACATGACCAGAGATTAGCAGCCAAAAAGCGTTGCCAAGCAATGTGACAAACTCGTTATATTTAAAGTAATTCTGTCGAAGAACGATTGAAACATCATTCGAAATTGAATCGATCGAAAGTCGATTAAAAAAGTAGTATTTCATTTGTATGTTATTAATCCCAACGAGCTGAGACCATACAATACCTAACAACCAGCCAAGTTCATTAAACAGACACGAACTATCTAGTTTAGTCCAGTTTGTATCCCTAAACAAGAACGTCGATGAACTAACAGCTTAAATGCTTTGTACAGTATTGCCAATGAGTTATGCATCGTATGTTTGAGGTAACATGTAATATACAGACATAATATGTTGTGCATGTTGTATCCATAATCGTCGAGTTCCTTTACTTTTTCTTTTAATAAAACGTTGCCTACACAAGCAAGTTTGCAACTTTTTATTCTTGCAATTACAGTTTTTTTAGCACTTAACCTAATCCCGTACGTCTAAACAGTATTTTTGATTAAACATTGTTACCTGTCCTATACCTCTTTATAATATCGACTGTTTTCTGCTTTCCGAGTTACAATCTGGCATGAGTGTGTGATATTACTGATTTATATTGTCAACTATTTCGACTTGGTTAGCCTATAAGTTTGTCTCACTTTCAGCCCGCTGCGGGAAACGAAGTTGCCGGTTTCTGGCGTCGTCGAGATTTTTCTTATTTTTCAGCCTTAGGTGTTTAATGTGTTATTTTTACCGAAATCTCTGAACAATCTTTGATCAAGACGGTTGGAACTTAACATTGAATAACTTGTATCCTAATAACATTATAAAGCCACATACGAAAGGGAGTATTAACAAATGGCTCAGACAGCGTGAGATATACACAGCGGGACGGGACTCTGTTACCCGTCCATTATCAAGCCCACGGATCCTTTGTCTATACAAATCCTTTGTGTCTAACCACTTTGCGGTTATAGTTTTGTGCTATCTACCAACACGCTTCACTTCGAATCGTAATAGCCACTAATCGTGCTTTCAATGAAAATTAGGCGAGAATTGCTACCCTAATAGTGAAAAGGTTTTGTTAAGAACAAATTTATAATACAACTGGATAAATATGTAGTTCAATGTTATGGTGAAAGCTTTAAACCTCATTATAAGAGACTCGTATCCATTAACATAACAATAAAAGCGTTGAAAAAAGGTCAGTAAGCCTTCTCGAACTCGCTTAAAAGCATACAAAATATTTGACTCTGGGGAAAAAGTTTGAAATGTATTTAAAATAATATCTACTATATCAACAAACTGGTTTAAACATATCGATAAGAGTTGGCAAAAAAGCCTTAAAGTTGGTGTGTTCCTATTCCTTATCTAAAACCCCGTATCTTTTATCTACTCGTAATATATGGATCAGGTTGTTTCTCGTGGATTGTTCTGTTTCAGGCGCATGGCTTCCTTTGTCTTTATCCTAGGTACATGTCCACAAAGGTTGCGCAACCGCATACAACCACAAGCTACCTTCGTCGTGAACGGTACTGAGGCGCTAAGCGCTGTTAACGAAAATTAGCACATTGCCTCGCTAATGATAGGTTAAGTAGGCTTTTGTGAAAAGACGTGTATGCTGGAACAATGCTGTAATATTTCAATATTAAGTTTAATGTGTTTTAATTAAAACATATATAACAGGTAAAAGGATTGTTGTATTCCATTTGTTTACCGTTTTATCCTGAACATGTGTTTAATGTTTTCCAGTGTATTAAATGTACCACAGTTACGTTGTTAACAACCCGGTTTTTACGCAATAAAGGGGTAAAAATTTTACTTTTTCTACAATACATTAATTTCTTTTAATGCTTGCATTAATATTGTATGTCGACAGAATTTATATTACGTAAGTTTCATCTAAAACTCTTTGTCCAAAATAGTGCTGTTATTGCGCAAGTGACTTTGTGTGCTTGTTATGCTTGTAGGCAGAAACCGCTGAGCCGATTGTGATGACTATTGATACGTATGTGTGACCTGCACATGTGTATCAAATACATCAACTTTTAATTTGATGATATTTTCTTTCAATATATTTTTTGATCCTAACCCTATTCCCGTAAATATTAATAATATGAATCAGTTTTGTTATTAGCAGATTATTAATTTAGTCTGATTCAACGCGGACGAAGTCGCGGGTGAAAACTAGTACTATATATACAGTATCACAAAAGAAATATGCTATTCTATGGAAATTTAATGTTGCTACTCTGATGGTCAAATTATTCAGCGACTTCTTCAAGTATCCAGTGTTCAGCATAAAATTTTGGCAACAATAGTGGCAATGTGGTGACGTCACGAGGTCAATCACTTCTCCCAACTGTATATTATAAGCCTTGAATAAGGAGGCTGTTGGATATTCTGAGAATGTTCTGAATAAATAAGAAAGGCGATTGTATGTTCGGCATTGCGGTGTAGCTTTACATGCTAACATCCAACTAAAACCACTGTACCTATTCTCTAATTATTGTGAATTTTAAGACTATAAACATTGCATGAAATTCATTTTAATATGGAATATTCGTCAACCAACTTAATACCGACAGTAATTGTAATTAAGACTCTTTTGAATAAATTCCAATTTTTTTTTAAAGTTTTTCAAATAGCATTTTATTAATAATATTATGATTTTATAAATAAACACAGAATACTCTTTATTTTCATAATGTTACGAAGTCATTGTTGATTCTGAAAATTAATTTGGGGGCGGATCTGGTGTGTGGTGTTGGTTTTAAATGTCCTTGTTAGTATTTATTTTCATACCCTTAGCAGGTTTTATGTAGTTTCCAGGCCACGAACCAGTGTTCATTAAGATTGCTTTACTTGCACGACTTGTCGCAAATAGTTTTGCTCATATTTGGTTAGTAATGAATCACAATGTCCTATTTTCATGATCATAGTAGATGGATTGAACAAAATAAGTAACGAATGGGTAACAATGAGAAAGCGGTTTTTGCAGGAATTTACAATCCAAATTCGAAGTGAGAGGAAAATCACGCAAGACGCATGACGCATGACGCGTCCGTTGATTTACGGCTGCGTCTTCAAATATATCATTAGGCGGCTTAAAGACAAAATAACAAGTTGGCTCGCTTTATCCGCATCAATCATCGCGGTAACAAAGGCTGCAACAGTGGACACGTTGGCGTATCGCCAGCAGGATTTAGACACGACATTAATGAGCGAATGAATGAAAAATGAATTGCACTCCCGCCAGCCAATGAAATGTGGATCAGCCGCGGAGTCCGTCCGCTGCTGATATCCCCGGGTTGTAATTCCTCCTGTCAAGTTTCTGACGTTCACCTTTTTTTACCGCCAAAGGGTTGGGAAACGGAATGATTTTCTTATACTAATGAAAGGTTTAGAGGGGGAATGCCAAGAAATGTATTTGTGAGTCAATTTTTTTAAAAGCCCGACAGGCAATCTTGTACATTATGTACCATGATACTGTGAGTGATATAAATAATTCAAAGTTTACGCATTAAAATTCATCTGTTTAATAAATCTTCAAATTTATCACAAGTTTTGTACGGTATATTGATATGTATATGTATTAATATGTTTTGTACATTTCACGATCATTTGAATTCGATTCCAAACAAAAATGTCTAACAGCTGTATTTCTACATCAAAGCTTGGAGGTGAAACTCAAATGAGTGTACCAAATCATAGTTCGGGAGAAACTTACCATTTACAAGGCGCTGCTCCCCGTTGAGGATCCAGTAGAACTGCGGGGAGGGGTACGCCTCCGCGGTACATTGCAGCGTCACCGTCGTGCCGGAGAGGGCGCGGATGGCCACCCGCCCCGCCCACGCTGATGGTGCAACTAACAATAAAACAAATTGTTAGTAATCGTTATAATCATAAAAATTGGAACAATACAAACGGCAACTTCCTAATCTGTCAATTAGATTCTGTTACGGTACGTGGACAGCTGATATACGAGTACATACTATGTTGTACTCAGATTAACAAACAAATCTGCTATGACTGTCATTGTCCTGAATAGAATTCGATACCGTGAGCAATTTTATGACCAAATTCAATAGTTTCTTTCAAATTATTTCTTCTGTGGTTTTTAAAAATTTCTTTTCTATCAAAAGTTTTGTGAGTTTGAACGAAAATAGAATGAAAGGGATCAGTTTTAATAAAACTTATAATTTGAGTAAATAACGTATCAGATTCCGTCTCTCCGCGATTCCTTTATGAGACACTTCAATAATGCCGAGTCGTATATCAGCAGGATCAAAGCAGTCCCGTGCCCCGGCAATGCATTACTCGGGAACAGATTTATAATTGACATTCCACACGCAATCGGAATTTCCGACGTCTGTGTTGGAACTTGTTCAGATAACTTACATGAAATTGAATTTCAAATTTATATCAGTTTCAGTGCGAAAATGTTAGGAACGAATCGTATTTTGAAATTGATCCACAGCATAAAATTCTTTTAAGATTACGAGTGTGTCAGCGAAATTTTTAGTGAAGTTCAACTTGTTCATGTTATGCATATTTCATTTGAAATATGTATATTATACTTCATATCATAAAACTGATTTTAAGCAACTTCGTTTAAGTCTATTGAAATTTATGAGCGCAACATAGTGTAAAAGTGTTTTTTCACTATCGACTTGCTTCCCTTATGTACTTATTCGCCTCTTTTCACTAACCTATTTTCCGCCTACCGTCTCTGCCTCCTGCACTTAAGGACTATGCATGCAAAATCACATACATATAAAATTCGATTGGAGCATTTAAAACAATGTAGTTACTGCAATTAAGTTTTTAATCGATG
>DWQT01001570.1:0-16321 GCA_018244895.1 Myscelus amystis hages
TCCAGTGGTTTGGGCTGTGCGTTGATAGATCACTCAGTCAGTCACCTTTGAGTTTTATATATATAGTAGATATGTATATACGTACATACGTATTTTTGGTAATTGGGTAACTTCAATATACTTTTAAATTGATTATAGCATTAATAGTTTATAATAGAATTAAACTTATATTGACGTAATAAGGATCTGTTATCATGTTAATGAAGGTACATAAATCTGACATTTATAAACTGTTTTTGTAAACATTTTGTATCGCTTCATGAACGTGCTAAACGGGTAAGAGAAATTTTAATTTCAATTGGAGGTTCATCTCAGTCGCTAGTGGGTGGTTCTAATGTGAAAACAAGGGAACTTCTGCAGTCTCGTTACCTGCTGAGGCTTAAAGTACATTAAACTATGTAATTGAGGTGAACGCTCAACTTTCACGATAGGTAGATATGTAGATTATACTGATTTAAAAAGACTTAACGAATCTGATTGCAATGTGTACCGGTATGCATTGTGGTAGTGTCAAACATAACGTTAATGTAAATAAAGTACATCACTTAATAGCTAAGTGGTTTAGGTGTCCAAGAAAAATCATTTATTTAAGTTTTATTTTATAATCAACTATATTTATATAGGTATATATATGATACCATACTAGACTTTACACATTTGTGTTAAAGCAGGACTAGGGTAACATTTTTGCATACAAGGGATGAGCAAGCTCAGTGAATGAAACTCATAGGATTTATTAGCTTTTAATAATTAATTTTTTTTTTTAATTTTTAATTACGTAAGAAGTAAACGTTCAATTTATTCATTACTGTTGAGATTTTTATGAAGTAACGTAGTGAATAGGAAGAAAGTGAGATTGAATGTCCACGTTTATAATCACTTGTGTTATTTAGATGAATTACCGGTGTGTTTTCTAGTGAAAAGTCGTAATTAAGGCGGCTCCCACTGGCCGCCGGGAGGTGGGTGGTGCTCACGGGATGGTAGGGGATACACAGATAGTACATCCCTATTGTTGCTGAAAAAATCCAGATTTTGCAAATGGGTATGTATTGTATTAGTTTGCAAAACATCGCTACAGACCCAATAGGCCTTGTGTATCACATTAAACATAATATTAAAGTTGGTAGGTAAAGTATTTAATCGGTAAAATATGATCGCATACATATGCTATACAACAGGTACATAAAGATATTCTATGTGACTTTAATGAAGTGCTATTATTTTTTAAGACGTTTAATAAGTCAACCTTCGTTATTTTTCTAATACACTAAGATAGCAGGAAAAAAGCTCAGATTATAATATAATTGTTAAATTATTTGTGACTAATTTGAAAACCAGCTGACTTTACAAAGAGAAAAGTTATATAAATTTTAACGTGACCTACACTATATAGTATGATAAGAGTACTGAAACTGTATTCGTAACATAAAAAACAAGTTCTGTTTCTAATATCCGGGTCCATTACAATTTTTATGTATATTAATGTTGGCAGGTGGTGGCTTTAATGAAGCCACGTAAACTCGCATTACTACGGGATTACCGCATCTTTGTGTAATATAAGTACTGTTTTGTTACACTTTTATTAAAATGGTCTCAGTTTGACAAAATCAGCTTGTTAGGGTAAGTTTTTAACGTCATATTACACATATGCTGATTAGTGTAAATGTGAGCTGATAAGTTCATATTTTATCTGATTTCAGTAATGCAAGGAAATATCAACAGTATTATTTATTATATGTATATGGGACAGTCGTGTCCGGGTGTGGTAAGAAAGAAAAGGAAAAAGTCGCGTGGTATCTCATTTAAATGTTCGCCAGGTGTACATTAAGTCGGCTGGATGGAGCCCTGTGGCTTCACTGAAATTGAATTTAAAAAATATTACCGACTCGTGAACTGTTGGCCGCTATCCAACAGACAATACGTACATACCAACCTTCTTCCATGTTCATTTTTAAGGCAATGAATACTTAGAACGCAGTCCATAGGGCGTTGTAGGCGCGGCCTGTTTGTCTGTTCCTGAGATTTGGTCCATGAATTAAAAATATTTTTTTACAGTTTTTTTTTTCATTGCCCGCTTCTCTTATATTTAATTATGATATAGAAATGTACAAAAAATGAACTGTTTCGTGTTATGGTCTAATATTTGTGTTTCAATAACTGAATTTCTCAGAATAAATTTACTATTTTCAGGGATGTAAAAGTTGCTACACTTTCATTATAATGAGTAATAGCCATTTAGACATCTTAGGTGTATTGTAAATCTGTGCGTAATGTAGAAAATCTGTAAGAGTATAAACAAAGTTAACGCTCGAACAATGTTGGTAGGTATACGCTCAATCGTTGATGTTTCGGAAATAAGTAAAGTACCGTTGCCGTCACACCGAACTTTTTACATTAGCCTGCTCTGACTCTGTTTATTTTGTGCTTTCGAACCTGTTTTTAAACAACGAGCAGGGTTGTCAAATATGTGACAAAATACCTGGCAGGTAGGCAAATGAAATACGGAGCATCGTAATTAGCAGCACCCGAAAAAAAATGTCTACGTTGTAACTATATTAAAATTATATTTTTCTACCATATGAGATTTTTTAACTGATTTATAACGCTTTTTTACCCGTACGGCACTGGTTTCTACGAATAACAACTGGACATCTGGCAACCCTGGCTACGACGCATAAGTTTGAGGTTCCGTTTTAAACTCTGCTCCGAGCTCGGATAATTTTAATCATAAAGAGACAATAGGGACGAAAGTATTTATATTCGCGCAAGTTCAGACTGTCCTGATTTAGGAGCTTTTTTCCGTGCAGTTCGTTGGGTTCAACTTGCTGCATAAAAGAACTTTTAATGTCAGTTGATTTAGTTTTTAAATGGAAATGACTTTAACTTAAACAATCATCAACAAATATATTAATTGAAAATACGGAAGCACTTTTCTCTTATATTTTGAGTTTTATAAAGTGCTCTTATGCGAGACCTTACGAATACACATTTGTCAATTTTATTAATACAAGGACAACATGGACATTAAAAAAGATTGCCACGTATTAATTTGCCTGTAATATTCAGTTATTCAAGATTTTCAATTTAAGGCGAAAGATTAATAAGATTTCTCGGTTGGATAGGGCGATAATGAGTTTTCAGGATAACAGTTTACTGAGATGAGGTTTTTGGGACACACCGCTTCATTTCAGCAAAGTATTTATTGATTGAAAATAATATTATGATACAATTTGTACGAATATTCATTTAGAGTATTTGTAATACCGCTAAGTATTAAATTCCTGCTTTGAGTAAACCTATTTACTTATAGGTATGCCTTTTTTGATTAAACCGTATTACTCGTAACTTCATTTTGTGGTTTGCAATCCGTATATTGTAATTATAAAACAGACAGACAAATATCCATTTCAGTAAACAGGTAAGTAATAAATTCCATAAGTACCTAACTACACTTTTCTTTCAAAGGATCACTCGTTTATTGCGTAGCATTCACAAAGCAACTCTTATTATTATTATGCGCGTAAAAGGTACCGTATGAAGAATTAGGGCAATTTGCTGTTGAATGGGTTTTAACAAACTTATTTGGGATAATTGCCGAGAAATACGAGTAGAGACCTCTCGTAATTATACGTACTTTATAGTCCCTTACTTTTTAATAAATGAATATAATGTTCAAGATTATAGATATTAATTTATTCTGTTATTGTTTACATTATTTTGATATTTAATATACAAATTTTGTTGGGGTTTGTGGGAATTTTACTTTTCAAATGTTCCATTCTTTTATTTCTGTGTGTGCTTTTTAGATCATGGTTTAGCTCTAATATAACGATATCCATACGTAAGCATATATTAGCGGTCTAAGAAACTTCACGGTCCGCAACAACACTTGGAAGCTCAATAATGATAGTTATATTAATCTCGATCAATACACTTGGAAGCTCAATAATGATAGTTATATTAGTCTCGATCAATACGACCTGGAGCATGGGTGAAATATTCCATCAATCCCTTAGTCTGCACATACAATTCTATACGCATTATTCACTTGTAAGCAAGTATTAAAAAATCGCATACATTCCGTTTTAATCAAGATTACGACAATATATTCCTTTCAGAGCATTGTTTGAAACATGGTTCTTTGTTCCTTTTTTTCGCTATAACCTTTGTTGCGTTGAGGTAGTTTGCTAAAGAGAATTTCGTCGTCATGGAATGGTTCCAAACGCTTTGCCTCTCGCTGATATTTTTCAAATTCAATTTCTACGCGACCCGCTTCTGTACTTTGTTTAATGTACTGCAGGTGTGGGTATTCTTACTGAGTAATAGCTAGAATGTTTCTTGTTTTTGAATAAAATAATGTCCGATGCATATTTTAGTAGGCTAACCGGGATCGCTCCCGGGACGACGCCGCGCAACAATATCGCCGATATGCAAACAACGAAAAAAATTTCATTCTTCGCCACTCCTTTGCCTTTTAATGTCGTCTTTGTGTAGTCTACTTGGCAAAAAATGAACTTTGTTATGTAATTGTACTGGATTTTATTTGACGAGGCTTTGTTATTTGAAATAAAAACTTGAACAATGAAATACAAACAGAAGTAAATTGTATTGTATCCATTTTGCGCGTAACTTTGCTTATTCATAACAAAAATGTCAAACATACCTACCTAAATATTTTCCTTGCATCAAATATTGTATTTAATAACTTTAACATTAATTATTTTATAAAACACTTGAAGTGATCTGGTGTTTAGCTTTGGATTTAAATTGTCGTAAAAAAGTAACGTAATGTAACAGTATTATTTTTTTATTCCACAAGGGAAAGAAGACCGGTTGTATGGACATAATTTACATTCGTACGAAACCTGACCTGTGAGGCACAAGACCCGTTTTCTAATATGATAAAAAGTGACCAGTTTAACGTTATAGAACTCGAATTGAAGATTGTGTCGATGTAGAAAAATTTCTGAAGGAAAGTGGTTTTCGTATCATCACAAACATTATATTATCATAGGTTGCTTACTTCAGCGTCGACGTGCATGAAAATTGCATCACTATAATATCCTCGCGATATTAGCTCTTTCTTATGGCCATTTTCACTGCGCCTTATAGGAAAATATGAGATATTATTCTTTTAGAACTTATGATATCCGTTAGTTAAGATTATGGCTTTTTTTTTACAAAACATGGCTATTGATTTGACTGCCCGTAAGTTTAGTCGCATCATAAAAATAATAGATCCAGTGCTCTAGAGCTTGGCCAGTAATCGGGATGATTTGAAGAATGATAATATTTGTTTTTCTGCGAGCGCGGGAAACATACTTACAAAAAACATTAAGGAACATATTATCTACTAATAATATAAAATTGAAGAGTTTGTTTGATTGTTTGGTTGTTTGAACGTTTGAACTCAGGAAATATTGGTCCGATTTGAAAATTCTTTCAGTGTTAGATAGCTCATTTATCGAGGAAGGCTATAGTCTATATAACTCCACGCTAAGATGAATAGGAGAGGAGCAGCAATAAAAAAATATTGCGACAGTGGCAAAATCATTTATATGGCAAAGCAACGTTTGCGGGGACAGCTAGTGAATAATAAATATACAATATTACTTTGGGAAATTTTCTTTAAGTGGTTACGTTGCTATTGAAAAACAATTACATGTATGTAGAGTACAGGTAAGTTTACGCATTGCGTTGCGAAGTGCGTTCGCGAACGCGACACTATCACGAGGACTTTGCGCATACACAATTTCCTAACATAGAAAATTTACCAATGTACAGTAATGAGGTGGATAGCCATTAGAGAGCCGAAGACAAAAACAAAGTATATTATTAGGAAGAACGGCAAAGGAGTATATTAAAGGAACATCAGTGTGAAAACAAACACCGCGTGTAACCAAAAGCCCATCTAGTAAAATTGCCATCCGCTCGCTCATTACCGACTGAGCCAACCACGGGATCCGATATCCTTGCGCACGTGACTAAAGGAAATTGAAATCTCTATCGGTTAATCGAAATATTGAATGGCATTTTAAAAATAGAATGGTAATTATTAGATAACAGATTATTATCGCACGGCTATGTGATGGCATCACGATTTGTAAATATATTTTATGTTATTAGAATTTCTTGTAAAATACTAGTTTAATGAACATATTTTACCAACCAAAACAAAAAAGAAACTTTAGTTTGGACGTATGAAACTTATACCTATACCAGTATTTTTAATATATTTTTATTAGCTTCAATAAATTATACGTATGTATGTATCTCTGTCACAGAAACGTTGGACGGAATTTTGACCAACTTTGAAACGTTGGATTTATGAAGATGATATTTTACGTATTACATGATTACATTACACAATAACAAGCAATTACGAATGGGAATGTTTACGGTTTATTTTTTCGTAAAATGTAACGGCGCCAGTGTTGTAAAGGAGGTGCGAAGATTGTGGCAAGCAGACGTGTTCGAGTGGCGAGCCGTGCAGGCTCATAATAAATGGTTCGTCTGAGTGACTCCATCGCACACTTCGGCCCTTGTTTGATTGGATCTTTGCTGATTGTCATCGGCACAGGTGACTAGGTGACCTTACACTGTCATCTGCAATGTCCGATTAAAAATAATACAATCATTTGGGGCACCTCACAAAGGAGCTACCTGATCCTAAACTAGGCAGAGCCTTGGAAACTAGATAGCTTATAAACTACATACATATATGTACATATATACTTATTACATAATACTTACAATATATCCTAATTACACTCAGACAAAGTACAAACAAATGTGTTCATCACATACATATATGTTTGTTTCGGGTGGAAATCGAACCTACCACCTCCGGTTTGGCAGTCAGCGTCTCTACCCACTCAAGCAAATGGCTAGTCGATTACACCTACATTCCTCACGCAATCGACGAGAGCATGAATGACTGTTATTCTACGTATTTTTTACATAAGGGTACGCCATGTAATCGTATTCTCGACCTCAACCTTAATGATGCCAGGGACGACACAGAGGGCGAAGGGTAACGTCGTAATTATCTACTTAGTAATACTCGTATGTATTCTGTAAGCAACAGATACCCGCAGGTATGTGGGTACATTGAAAGTAAAATAGATCATTACACGATTTATATATAACCATGTTAACATTTACGTTGGCAAAGTTTAATGATCGAAACGTTTCATTTAATTTAATATCTCTGTTAGATTCTGAATTGAGTCAATTACCAAAATTTGTTCTATAACAAATCTGGATTATTCATCGCCGGATATTTCCATAAATCTACATCTAAATAAAACTGTATTGAAACCTATTCTGTGCTGTCCTTTGAAATTTGTATTTTTGATCTCAATAGGCATAGCCACTCCTTCAATTTTAAATTTGATTTGATACAATTGAGACGCATCTAGAGGTCTTAAGGAATACAGGTTACCATGTACTTATATGGATTTGATATACTCTTCTTTTCAACATCTTTACATAGTATAGATCATTAAATCTACGAAACGGAATTTGATGCTTTTTTTTTAATAGATAGTGATTCCAGAGGAAGGTTTACATGAATAACTAGCTATTTCCCGCGGCTTCGCACGCGTTGCAATTCAGAATTTCTTAATGGCAATAAGTAAAAATGTAGTATATGAATTTAGATATTTCAAAGATAGCAGTAATTTTTCAAGGTATAGGGAAAGGGGAATTGTTTTGCTCCGAATTACAAGTAAAGGCGCGCGAAGCCGCGGGCAAAGGCTAGTTGAATAATGTTGTAAGTTGATATTAATGAATTGTGGTTTTCTTTATTAAATCATAAATAAAATTAGTAAATCAATTGACGAATTATACTTATGAGTGTTATGTTTCAAAATTACTTTCGAAAATGGAAATTGATGTTAATGTAACACTCAGATATATAGCGGCTCATCTAAAATTACCTTAGCAAGCATTCACGTGTATAAAGTGGAGCGATTATAAATTACTAACGAACTAGAGCACGGTTTGCCTGCCTGCATGACAGAAAGGTGTAAATGGAGGCAAATTCGTCAATTTATATGCGAAACACGCTGCCTTTGAGACACCTTTGATGTTAGGTACTCATAAAATTCCATTAGTTTTATTTAATTCCAAAAGCAAGGATTTCAGCTCCACATATCGTAAGGTTCTGTAGAGTAAATGTGAAATTTGGGTACTGAGTTTATTTCGTATTTATTTGTTACATATTCTCAATGACGTATTTGACCTATTACTATTTTGTGTCTCAGACAAATATATTTTTAATTATAATGTATACGTTTTTAAGATTTCATAATTGTTTATCTTATTTTTTCCTGAATAAATACATATCGCTACACATATTATATCCGTTAACACAATGCATATTTCTTGTAAGAGATGGGATATAATATAATATGACCGTGACGTATTATAAAAGGAGAATTCCTGGGTGCGTGCCGGCGATGCCGAGACAGCGGTGCCTCACCCTAGTGGAGGTATGAAGTTCTGGCTTCGTATATTACTGCCCTAAAAATAGCGAAACATGGTAGGTTATACATCTATATATAAATTCTTATGTATTTGATGAAAATATAAGAGAATTATATAAGTTACAACAAATGTATAATTCAACCATGTATTTTTAGATAGATAAAGTAATATCCAGTCATAATAAATTATTTTAAACCTATTTTAGCACTTAATATATATCCTAGTGAATAATCGTTCAAAGTGTTCAGATATAAATGACCCTGCGTTAGATTTTTGACGTTATGATTTCATTATGGAGGTTTTCGTGTTTATAATAAAGTCTTATTACGTGGCGAGTCAGGGTTCATTAAAATCTCTTTTCACGTTGCTTGAGTTTAATTATCCGTTTTCTTTGTTAGCGACCGTTTGGTCTCTGTACAGTGGCAAACGGTTCGTTGTTTCGTGCCATGCCCTCACTGAATTGAGCGAATTTATGTAAAAACATGATTCAGTTTCATCTCACTTTTGTTAATGACGTACAACATCACATAATTGTTATCATTTCATTATAGCCTATAAACTCATAAACAAAAACTGTTTTCAATTAACTATTTTTTTTATTTTGTGCGATCCTACGTAAGAGTGCCTACGTAAAAATATAGGTACTATGTGCGTAACAAACAATCTCTTATTCAAAGGACCTTTGAAGCAATTTTAATTATAACATTTAAAGCATTAAAAACACGTTTATTTGTTCTACTGAAATAGCAGTGTACTGTCTAAAAATATTAAACAAGGCGTACTGTAATATTCTCCCTACCTCCTATAATTGCTTTCTGTTATGTAATATGTATAAAGTACGTCGGTGCCTTTAAATATAAAGAAAGTGCTGTCAATCTCAAGTATCTAAGTCATGAGGAATAAGAAGAGACTAACCGGAAGCGCGATTGACCGCTACACGACAAATCACTTAGCGTCACTTTATATAGGTGATATTTTCTGTCCTCTAAGACTGACCCAACATTTTTCTTTCCTTTTTCACTTTGCAATCTTTCGCAGACGAAGATTGAGATACAGCATTCAATTATAAAAGTTAGTCGTGCATTAATTGAAATCGCTGCTAATAATACTCATTTACAATTATTAGTATTTATATTTTGTATTTACTAATTTAATATTAATATATCCCAAGAAAATTGTGCAATGTTAAATATTTTGTAAGAATAATGTCAGTTCTATTGAGATTTCTTTGGCATTAAGAAAGAGTGCGATATTTATTTTGATCTGTCAAATCCAAAATAAAGAATTATTTTTAAATTCTATTAGAATTCTTTAATTTCACTAACATTTGTCTAGGTTTCAACCCGTCGTTTTTGTAAACGACAATGTACTGTCGTATCACTCGGAAAAAAATTACGCACTTACATTTTTTAACTTGATTACTTTCGGAAATTTAATTACATTAAAAAATTTCGGTTGTCTTTGTTTAAAATTGGTCTGGGCAATGCGCGGGATTTGGTTTTTATCCAATATAAGCGGAAATAATTTTGGAAATATTCCTTCGTTTTGTTTGTTTGTTATTTGCATTGTCAGCGGTAATTTGTTTAGGAAGAATAATTACGCGATGTACATATATGAAGAATAATTACGCGATGTACATATATGAAGAATAATTACGCGATGTATATGAAGAATAATTACGCGATGTAGATGAAGAATAATTGCCATACGCTCATGTCGCGCTTGTTGAAGATGTGGACCAGACTAGGTATGCCCGACATATATTATGTAGATGTCTGTTGGTAAGTCATTGCTGTCACCAACTTGTAGCAACCTGACATGCAAGCATAGATATGCAGTTAGATATTACTCTCAGTAGGTACACTACGACTAGTTAACTATAACTTCGTTACCCTTCGAAATTTGAAGAACCTGTCTAGCGAAAGCTAATTTTAGGGTTCGTTTACTTTATAACATTACCTTAGGACAGGATAATTTTTACGTACGAGTTTCTCACGATTTATTGACAAACGTAGTTATAGGCACATATTTATGTACTTGGAAAAATAAAGCTAATAAATAAATTTTATTGGCAGATGTTTATAAAATCCAAGTTATGTATAATGGAAACTAAAAGGTTTTCGGTTACGATATGAATTAAGGTGTAATATTGTTGTGAGAGCGGTGATACCATTTTCGACTTTTCAACAAGAGGAAGTGAACTGATCAATTTTATAAATAGGAGAGAGTCAGATACCACAAGTTACACGGCTCACTTTACACCACGAAAAATAGTCAGAAACGAGACTCTTGACTGACAGATCAATAGTTTAATCTTTGGGTTAGAAATGAAATCGCTCCTGAATACATTGAGAATGTGGTAAGAATGTTTTTTGGCGTTTTAGGTTCCGAAATAAAGAGAAAATATTAAACTATTCTGTTTTATGAACCCCGATAGTGAAAAACAAATTATTTTTATGGAAGCCAGCTTAGTCAAAAACAATTTAAATATTCTTTCTAATATTCCTTTGTTTAGTATGTGATCAAAATATGCCTGTGGACTAATTACATCTTTCATATGAACTATTTTAAATGATTTGTTGGCAAAGCGGTAATAAGAGGAAAGTTCTTTCTTGAAATTGTATTCTACAGTTATCTTGATTAATGCAGTAAAGTGGCAAGTAGAAAATAATCAAGAAGTATTTGATAACAATAGGTGATAATACAGTGACATAACTTATCATAGTTGGTAGTGGAAAGCACCCGCGCATTATGAAAACGTGGCGCTTGATGGAACAATTTGTTAGGCCGTTCTTTGTAACGTCTCGCTTTGTGAATGCCGTTAACATAGCGTGAACATTTTGACAGGTAGAATTTGTTTTGCAAGAGAGTGGAAATACATTCAGACAGCGATAATCCCACTTTCGCCGGTATTTTGCGATTGGTGAAGCGTATCTCTGTAATGACATTCAATTTGCTTGTCGATGTGTGGCTTTAGGCTACATAAACTATTGTTAAATGCGAGCGAAAAGTATATTGAAGATGTTTTAAGTTGTACCTATCGAATGTTTTTTTACAATTTTTTAAAGTTTAAGGTTGATGGCATGCGATCAAATATGTAAAAACCTACGTGTATTGATTTTTTATAGGATATAGGTATATGTATGCGAAAATGAGTCAGACCTATCCTTACTTTACATTACATTTGAGTTACGTTTTAGTATGTCTTCTGCTGCTGCTACACTTCATTGTACTAAATATTTTTGCAGTATTAACCCAAACAATAAAATTGCGAAGCAAACAAAGGTAAAATATAACAGCTGTCGGCGTCAATTTGCCGATGAAACAGTAACCTATTCAACTTTTTAAAATCCTATTTCCTTACGCTTACTACCTACTTAATTTGGGATGAAATACTACTACGATTAAATAATACTACGCTTGAAATAATTGGGATGTGACGTAGTTTGAATCAGGTTTGTTGGGCGGATGCAATAACAGACATGGATGAGCGATTTTTACTCTTTGTCTACAATGTTTGTTTTAGCACAATAATGAAGTGTTGAATATTTGAACGTGAAGCGAATGTGAGTATTTCATGTTCCCATATACAATGCGTTTGTTTGTAAGTGTTTTATTCGATGCAATGGTTGTCAGATTTTTGTTTTGCGGTTTTAATACTTAATTCAATAATGCGTAGAAACCTTCTTTCTTGTCTTTTCAAGCATCAGACTCCCTTCAGAGGATAGAGGGGAAGGAGAAAGCGTCCTTTTCTGTATATTTTACAAACTGTGTATATTTCGCGTTATATTCTTATTGGGGGCCGAAGTTTATTAGCAAGTTCCACAAAATGTTTTTAATTCATTGGCGTTTTAAACTTGACCATTATCACGATTTATTTGTTCTTAGGTGAGCTTATTAAAACAAACTGAAGTTAAGGTACAGTGATCTGAGCTCTATTTATTTCAATAATTCTTTAGATCCTTTATGTTTAAAAGTGGAAGAGGTGGCAGTGAACTTTACAATAAAAACAGTATCTTGTTCAGATTGTATGTTTCAACATTTTTGTCTGAGAGTTGTGATGTTTCCTTCATTAAAAACAAATAGTTATATACCTTTTTTTGAATCAATACTCCACTCGTGCAAAAAACGAGGGAGGAGGGAGTGAAATACATTTCATTGAGAGCACCAAAGTTGGATGGGCAGATGACGGCAAAAATCCAAACTTCAAGTGTTTTCCTGCTACACTTTATGTCGGTTTCCATAATTTAAGGAAATAAATTTAACGAGACGACTCTATATGAAAATAAGAATTATATAAATATTCTCAGATCAGATTATTCTGTAACGACGAATAAATTTTAAAAGCCATTTTGGTTTTGCAACAAAAGTACCAAGTGAACGATTCATTGACATTTGCAACAAGTCTCGCACAGGAGTCAGAGTATGTACAGTTAATATGCATTGGTAATTTGCTATTGAATAGGAGTCTTGATAACACTGTTAGTAACATAAGTCCAGTTAGTTTGTGATGGTACAGTTAAAATTAGTCAGTATCCGTTCTTTTCGACGTCAGTTACAGAAGCTTAGCGGCTCCTGAGGATAGAAATTATCAGTAATATTTAAAAGCCAGTTAATGGTATTAAATAAGAGAGTGTAATAATTTAAATTACTTAATTTACACTTATTTATAACGTGCATAATTAACAGATAGAAAAACTAAGGAATGTTTATATACAAAACGGATTATATACAAAAGATATTCTACGAAACCTATTTTGACACACTAATTCCATGTCATGTGTGAGCAGTTTATGGGACTTAACAGTACAACGTGCTGTAAGCTTTTGAAATATTAAGTCGGAATGCTGTATGACACGAGGATGGCTGCGCGGAAATTTTCCCGCCGTTTAATTTCCTCCTTTAAAGTTTTAATTCTCACATACAGTGTCCTGAAAGCGTCTGGCAAGTTCCATAACCGCACAGTCGTACAAGAGCTCACTTTGCATTCAAAGACCATAAGCACAAAGACGGCCTTACTGCGTTTTTATCTTCCCAGCATTAGACATACCAACAATCTTCTTACCTGCTGTTTAAATGTTATCGTATACCTAGCTTTTGCCCGCGGCTTCGCGCGCATTAATCACATTAGAAATCTCACAAATAACCGTGTTTGTCTACTATATAAAGGGTGTTATTATACATATAAACCTTCCTTTCGAATCACTCTATCCATTAAAAAAAACCGCATCAAAATCCGTATCATAGCTTGAAAGATCTAGATAGGGACAGGAAGAAAAAGCAACTTTGTTTTATACTATGTAAGGATAATACTCAGGAATTCATACTTTAGTAACATTAAATCGACGAAAACACTTTTTCTTAAAAAAAAACAATAAAGACTTGTATTTTTGTATCTATTGAATCCAGTTTACTTTGGAAAATATTTAAGCATCTCAAAAACTCTTGGTGCTCTGCGTGAATTCATACAAGTTTAACTTTGACTACTATACGACTTGGAAATGTCTGTGTCATTTCTTGCCTATTAATTTCCGTCTGTAAAGTTCTTATTCTCACATTTTTCTTCCTGAAAATCGTCTCTGGTCTCGGAACATTCAATAACCTGAGTCGTACCTGAGACCATATAAAGATTTTGGCAGACGCTTAACTTCAAACTTAAGTGATATTAGGAGTTCGTATTGACAAAGTGAAAGTTAAAAAAAAATTTAAAGTCACAGTTAAACTTGTTTTCATATTAACAAAAATTTAATATTTATATTATTTATGTATAACTTCTTTTACAAAAAATGTTTATTATTAAAGTGAGCTTACAAGCTTGAAATATTGAGTTGAATTGCTCAGTGGCACGGAGATGACTACGAGAATATTTTGCCGCCGGTTGATTTCTTCCTACAAAGTTTTAATTTTTTCATGCGACGCGCTCCCAGCTTCTGACAAATTCCACGTGTATAGAAGTAAAATTTGCACATAACGCCAACAGGCTACAAGTTTTACTAATACATAAACAGGTTATGGTATATTTCTAAATTATTATAGCTTATATCTATTTATATGAGGCTTTTGGTTGTATTTTTTCGTAACAGTATGTTTTTTTACAGCAGATTGTTGCAAAAATGATGAGCAGAGGATGTTTTTGATTGCGTTCGCGATTGAAGTCTGACAGTTTGTCATAATCATTAAAATACTTGTAATTGACCAACTCTTTCTTTGATTGAAGTTCGTTTCTAAATTAAAAATATTGTTAACGATCATACTACAGTTATTAAAGCAATTAATCAATTGACACCATGAGACCATGATCTTTCGCCCAAATTTTTAAGTGGATTTTATATATTTATCTAGATTTAAGTAATACATAGTATTAAAAATTTATGTATGACCCTTTAATTTGCTAGTGTAAACTTGTAATTTACAGCATAAAGAGCGCTAAAAGCGATGTCTGGCAAGTTCCATCAGCGCGCGACGCGCAGGAGCTCACTTTGCACACAAAGACCACTGGCACAAAGACAACCTCCACTACATTTTGTACTGACGAGCCGTCGCCGAGGATGGGGCGCGCTAATTCGTCAGGCTTAAGTGTTAAATGTGAGTGTGTGTTGATATAACGCTGGAAGTACAGACTCGCACATAACCTGTCATTTCAAACTTTTTGATATTTATTTCTGCACCTCTCGCCGATCCAGTCGACACTCAAAACTTAAGTTATTTTAGTCACTGCTACTATTATTTGCAAGGTCGCTTGGTACGATGACTGTACTGATTTATTCAACATTCCGTTTCCTTGTGCAAAGTTGTGGAAAGTTGCATCACCGCACGCCATTCATAAGTTGTACACAAAACAAACAAGATCAGAGTTAGGTACCGCTCTGTTTTCTCCTGACGAACTGAGACGCGGTGACTTTCAAATGTATGTGCTATGAAAACTGACGTCATCATTCAAACTTGAAACGGATTCCGATGATTATGATGATGACGCAGAAATGAACAAAAATATGCTATGTCCCAATGTAGTCTTCGAGGGAATACAGCAATATTTGGATGAAGTAGGAATAGTAGATAGATGCTAGCATCGCTATTTAACGACAGAAATTCTACAGTGGACAATAAAGATTGGCCCTTCGCTGTGTTTGCAACTTTGTATACACTAGTTTAATTGGGCTTAACGTGGGACATGATACATTTAAAAGATGATGATACAAAACAATATAGTAGTCATGGTATATTTTTTTAAAATACGTCCCTTAAGAATCATATTACAGGTCCTTTTCGTGTTTTCACAAGAGTAACAGGTTTAATTATAGCTATACTAGGATTTATATAAACTATTTGTACTTCTAATACGTACTAATGTCATTTTAAATATCAGTTATTCTTCGATGAGCCTCGCTGCCAGTTATTCTTGAAGGAAAGATTAATAGTACCGTAACACTTTATTTTTGACAATATCTGTTTTAAATTATTTATGTCGACAGTTACTAATGTCACAAACGCCACAGCGTTTTGAAAACTTTAAATATAGAATATCACTTTCGTTGAAACTTTGTATAATTGTTACAAGTATTCGTTCAAAGTACATAAATCGATAAACGGAATAACGCCGATGGACACAGGAACTGTCAAACGCCACCCACACCTGTCCGTCGATTAAGCTTTGAGATATTGGAGCATTTAATTTTGATGCCCACCGCGAGGCTGTCCGCACCCCAATTCTCTTTGACTGCCCGTCAAACAAAGCTGTCATATTTTGAATATAGCATGCCCGTCGAAATTTAATGAGAAATCGTTCACAATCAATTTCGAAATACTGCATAACTAGCAGATTATACAAACT
>DWQT01001571.1:0-16317 GCA_018244895.1 Myscelus amystis hages
CGTGTAAAAGAGCTACCAAACTCTTCTGGACATAGTGGAGAAGAAAAGAAAAATTTGCAACATTGTTGGCGGGGTAATTGCTCTTATTTCAGGTTCACCTCCCCAAGTATCAGGGTTCCTCATGTTTTCCAAGTAACGCTCAAAATCACCTTCAACAAAATCTCTGAACTCATTTCTATAAGAACTTATGTGATCAACTACTCGATTACGAAATAAGTTTCTTACTAAATTTGCAAATGTATCATCATAATTCGCAGCACCTAAATTCCGAACCAAACCTCTAATATGATCTAAATTTTGGGTTACAGTTCCATCATTTCCAAATAGTACTTCATACCTTTGTCGAAATAAAGCATCGTCGTTTCTGACGGGTATTAAGTAAGCCATAGTAACAGACCAAAACAAGCAACTACCGTCTCCTGGAACATCGATTCTCTTAATCTGACTTCCACTTTCGGAATCAACATCAGATCTCCGATAACGCTTAAGTTGAGAAAATTCTCTAGCTTGCTCTATATATTGCACTTCATCCGATAATTCAGTAATCTTTGAATTAACATCTTCTTTTTTTAGATGATCTGTTGGATATTGTATCTTGAACATAAACCCCCTTCATTATATTATACTAAACCCACTATACCAAGCTTATTGTATAACCATCAGAGATATCAATAATAAAAGCTATTTTTGCCTACATGCTGACTTGTGTATATAACATTTGTATTACAATGCAACATCTTTTTGACAGAAGCTAAAGTAGTAACAAGAAACCACCACCTACTTTATAGAATTGCCTTATAATACCTTAATTGCTTAACCCTAATTGCTCACATGCTTTGCTTAATTCAACTTCAGTTAAGCTAGTGAACTCTTCATCTGTAGACTTTCTATATGCTAGAAACTTATTCAATGAATCAGCATCTCTTTTTTCCAATATAGATCGTATGTAGCCTGCCTGTTTAGAACACATAAACTCTTTAACCTGATCAGAATTAGCTTTATTTAATAACGCCCATACTGGTTCCATACAGCCCTTTTCTACTAAAGGTGTTAATAAAACTGTACAGAAAAGAGGTGATTTATCCTCTAGTTCCTCTCTTATCACTAAAGCACGATGGCTATCAAATCCTTCCTTCATCCACATATGCATAAAAAGCTTTACACTTTCACTTACATAAGGCTCTGAATGTTTTTTGATTTCCATGTCTAACCAGATATTATAATCATCTTCTGGAACATCATTTGGCTTTAAACAATCAAATAATTCCTGAAATTGATCAAAGCGAAGTGCACCCTGTAGCGTGTTTAGACTACCATAATAACCATTTTCAGCTAAGTCTCTTTTTAGAAGTTCTGGATATTTATCAGGACTTATTTGACTAAAACAAAACTCGAATATTTCAGGATAACTATTACAACGGTTCCCTGCTACATATACTGCTGTCTTCATCAAGATTTCATCCTTTTTCTGTTCGCTCATCTCACTTTCAGGTAATGATTTTATTTTATTCCAGAAGAATTCCACTGCCTGCTCTTGCTTAAGACTCACAGCACATTTAAGCCCGTACTCATATGGATGACAGCCATCTAAATTTAGTTTAGAGATGTAACCACTAACAAAATGTGACCAAAACTGCGCTAAAAGACCAGATCCGCAACACCTAACTAAGTGCTCATACTCCAATAGACTACTCTTACCTTGAGCTGATAATTCCTCTTTTCTTTCCTCAAACAAAGCAATAATATCTTCTTCTAGACAGCAACGACAGGCAATGGCATACTTATCAAAGAGATTACCTGAATCTGGCGCAATTAACTTTTTGCCTACGACTTGCCTATCAAGCTTAACTCCATGTAAATTGTCTACTTTTTTCCAACAATCCTCACTAGACAATACCTGTGCAAGAAAATTACGTCCTTTTTTGCCACTTTTTTGGTGCAGATGCCAATTTGCATAGCACCAGCGTTCAATTTGAAAAAGCTTAGATGCTCTATAAGGATCATCCTCTTTAATAGACGAAAATAAAACTTTTGGAATATCTGAACGTAGCATGATCACCTCTTTATGAATGGAAAAAAATGGAAACTGTTACGTCTAACATACACTATAGTAACTTGATGCCATTTCAAGCAAGATATCACGTTTTTAGGTTTTGTCAATCCTCAATTTGAAAATTTTTTTTAGACTTGAATAACTCTCAACAAAAGCCTCTTAATATGAGAGATACATGACGTTTTGTTTATTTTAAATTCTGTTTTTTATAAGTTTATCTTAATACTTATTGTCAAATGAATTACTATTAATTTAATATTATATATTGCTAATGAATTAAATAATATAACCATTTCTACCACTCAAAACCAAGGGCGGTGAGAAGTGTTTTTCTTGGGATGGCATGGTCTACCATGTGATACATACGAACTTTTATTTATAATAATTTTACTATACGGTAAAACTAGCCATATTAGCCCATTTGATCCATATCTACATACGAACTGTTTTACCTAAGCTTATTAAAATAATTTAAATCTTCTATTTTTATAACCTTATTTTTACGCTGCTTGTTCTCACAAATATAAGATCTTTTTTCTTTTTAAACAAAGTAAACATTTAAAATTTTTATGACGCTGAGAAATTAAGGTATTGTCTGTAAATTCCAATAGAATTTTTGTATCCGTTCAATATAGAAAATGTTTTTCATGAAGTTTTTTTATCCCTAGTAATTTTAGGTTGCTATTTAATTCTAACTTTCACATAATGCCATAAGTATTTTTTTAGGAGATCAAATGCCAAGAAAAACAGAACGTCATGTTACAGTACTTAATAAGTTACAAAGTGTTATTGAACATACAGATTCTAAAATTGCTGCTGAAAGGCATTTAGCGATTGAAAGATGGGTGAAAACCTACATTGAACAAATAGAGTATTTAGAAGATAGTGAGTTGCAATTCTTATACAACATATTTCGCGATGAAAGTTGCTGGTCGGATACAAAATTAAATAATCACATCCTAGGACAGAAGCTAACTGAGAAAAAAATAGATGAAATAGAGAATCCATTTTGTAGGTATAACATGGCTTGTAGGTATTGTGTGGTAGATAAAATTTATCCGTTGTTTCAAGAGCAATTTGAGTCTTACAAAGGTAGAGTCTCTCCCGGTGCAGTAGACATGGATGGTAATCCTGTAGATGACAAATATATAAGAAGTAATTTGCTTGAGTCTATGGGAAGTTATGATCCTGTATTTAGCTTTTGGATTAATAGAGAATCTGGAACATTAAAGGAATATAATAACGTAGATGGCTTCCGAGAAGCTGTAGATCTTAAATGGAGCGAGGGGGTAGAATATTTCTATAACCTTTTAAGCCGGCAAGAAAGAGAGGAGGAAGCTATTAGTGCAGTTACTACCTTGTCCACTATTCAATGTAACTACAATCGTGCTACCGTTTTAGATTTTTGCCTGTATAAAATGGATGATCCAGCAAAACATGAGCTATTGCTTAAGTTGTTAGAAAAAAATCAAGGAGTATATTCACTTCTTAATGGTTTGATACGTTGGAGTTTTCTTGGTACAGTTCGAGATATGGTGAAGAGCTGGTGCTATGAAGAAGTTTCAGTACCTGCAGACAAAATACTTTCACATCATGATTATACACTCCTTCTTTCCTCACTTTCAAATGTAATGCTAGAAAGTCCTGAGTCAGGTGTTCAAGCTAGATCAATTACTATGGATATTTGGAGGTGCAATCGCTTTAATGAGAATAAAAAGGCTGCTGTTTTTTCAAATGGTAGAGTCCCTATCAAACGCATGCTTGCTGGATTAATTGTAGATTGGGAGCGCGGTTGTGCTTTAGGTGAAGGTGATACTGGAAAGAAAGACGAGCTGTTAGAGATTTTACAGTTTGCAAAAGAGTATTGTACACAGGAGGATTTTGTGAATTTTAAAAATTATTTAATTAGCAACCTAAAAATGGTTGGTAGACCTGGTATGAAGAGTGGTGTTGATTATGGCAAGCTGGCAGAGGAGTTGTTTTCTGAGCTAGATAAGTTACCTATTCCTCATAGAGGTGGCGGTGACTTTGGTGGCTCTGGTGACCCGCAGTCTATGTTAGGATCTCCTGGCGTTAGCGGTTTATCTGGTCGTAGTAAATAGAGGTGTTTTATGCATAACAATGGTGAAAATATTGGACTGATTAGAAGTTTGTTAAACGGAAATTGCCAAGAGTTTGTAGAAAGGTTCGAATCTTTCTTGGATCAGTGTCCATCTTTTTTGCACTCGGTGGGTAAGGATCGCTTTTTTCCTGCATTCTTTTTTGGTATGTTTGCTACTGCGTTTGATTCTGATGTTGCAGATAATGAAAAAATTTATTTTCGTTTTGACAACAATCCGAATGAACCTAGAAAAGGAAACTTAAAGGTTGCTGTATTAACTAATGACAGAGATAGAAGAGGCTACGGAATTGTAAGATGTTTTACTATTGCCGATAGACAAAATAGTTTTGGTTCAAGATTTAGTCAGCAAGAGAAATTGTGGATAGAGAATAATTTACAACAGCAGAATGTTGCATCACGGGCTGGGCGGTTTGCATGGGAAGAGTATAAAACATTTGCATGGGCAGAAAATCTGGGAGAAGACGAAGAAGAGGAAGCAATAAAATGTGTAAAAATTCGTGAAAGAAACGCATTTACTGGAAATTCAGCATCTCTATGTAATGGCTTTGAAGAGATCACCAGGAACTTTGGTATACAACAAGGTTTTCTGTCAGGTTTATTAGGAGACTTGGCAAGTAATAATGCAGATGATGTTGTTGATACTATTGATGATGTTTTGCAGTACATAATTAATCTCTACAATAGGTATAATCAGCAACTGAACTTCAATAGCAAGGAGTCGGACTATCATGGTTTTTTGTCAGGGTTTTTGATGAATTTTAGGTATCGTCATACAGCTGGTATTTACCTTGAGTTATTTGTGGGGGGTGGATATACAGATATTACTTTTCTTGTACGTGGTGTACAACGATTGATGGATTCTGTTCCTATTATAATTGAACTCAAGGCAGGACAAGCAAGGGATAGATATGCTGATCGAGCATTGGCGCAAGCTGAAAATTACGTTACAAGATGTCCCGTTTCTTCCATATCCATACACACCTCGTCGGAGGATGCTGTTTGTGTAGGATTAAATTTTGATTTAGATAACAATGAACGTTTACAGCTTAGTACTCAAAGCTTTTTGGAAAGAGAATCTTCTTTATTGAAAAGGCTATTTAATGGACCAATAGCCGAAATTGAAGAGAGCGTTAGAGATTATTTACTATACCCAGCGTTTGGTGTACCTGCTGTACCAGGCATTAGAAATAGGGATGGTGTTAGTGCTAGGGATAGGAGAATATTTCTCTATACAACCGGCTTTACCTTTGGGAATGCTACATTTGCAAAGAAAAGAATTATGTTAACAAGAGGAATTTGGGTAGATGTAACCAAACACTTATTCCATTATCACAATGACGATAAAATGCTAGACCTGCAAGGAGGGGTTACACAGATAAATGTTGGAAATCGTGCCTTGACCATGATTTTACATGCATTATTAGGAAGAGAGGAAAGGGTTATTATACTTAATATACGTCATGTACTAGCAACTCACCAATTTCCAGAACGAGGCCTAGATCTATCACGTTGGCCAAACGCTAGAGTGTATGAGGTAGTATGTGGATTGGACCCAACAAGAAGAGCCGAGGATGATCTTGGTTTAACTGTTGGTGTAACACCATTTGACTCACCTGCCCTCTATTTACAAAGTAAAGTAGGTGGATCTTTTCTAGGTGAATTTTCACAGATAGGTGGTGTCAGTAACGTACACAGCACTGCAGATATAATGATGAATACTGGTTGGCAAGTACAAAATCGTCATGCACAAATATTTCAAGCAATTTCTCATGTGCTATTTCCGTTAAGGTGGATAGTAAATAGGGATAACGCTAGAGAGGCTGGATTTCATTCCATTATTTCTCCTAATCTCCAACTATCAGATAATACTATCTGTGCTTTCGCAAACTTTATTTCTGGTAATAAATTCTGTGGTAATGGATATAGTGCTTTTAAGTTGTACCACAAATGATCTCTTTCATAGATTCCTTTATAATCCCTTGTGTGAGGCTCTGTTTCCCCAAGTACTGCTACATCTAACCGATATATATCATTACTAAACGCTTGCTCATAATGAACACGAAAAGTGCTAAACTTAAAACTTGGATTTAAGACTTTTAGCTCAAATGCGTTCTTTCTACCAAACGATAATACTGGTCCATCTTTTTCAACCTTTGTACCTGAGTAATCTGATAATAAGCTGCCAAATACACTCTCATCTAAAATAAACCTGTCAACGTTGTAGTGGTCATTAAAAATTCTCATTAGCCGTGATCTTGCTGGTAATGATAGTTTTGCAAGTTCTACAACCGCGTCTACAAAAAAGTTATTTGGAACATTCTTTATTCCTATCTGCAGCTCAAAGAAGTGCTTACCAGGTGGCTCCTCGATAATTGTAATATCTTCTATATTTGCCCATTTTAGTGCTATTTTTAGTGACGCTGGGGTTCCTCTTAAACGCTGAAATTTTACCCCTTCTTTTATAGTCCTTTTCTTATCTTTTACCCAATGTAGGATTTCTCCCAGCCTGTACTCTTCAACCAACCACGGCAATACTTCTTCTTTTAGGTTAAATTTAAACCCCCTTATACAACCAGGATCTACTTTATAATCTATTGCATTAACCAGCGCTTTTTCTTGCTTTGTTGCGTTTGGTGGTAATAACATTACTCAATCTTTAAATTTCTTAATGCAGCGCACTCATTTCCTAGTACTACAACGTCCTCTTTTGGCTCGATTAATTCTACATTTTCTACACCATCTACAAATAGATTCGCTATTATCCAAGATCTTGTTACACTCCACCCTAATCTTTTTGCTAATTCAAACTTCTGAATAAACTGCTTCTTTATTTCCTCCTTCGATATTACAGGACTTATGCTCATTCTACTGTGAATATCTATTTCCGTAATATTGCAACCAATTACTGTTACTGTATCTGTTAAAACCCTTATATCATCTCTAGTAACCTGCTTTTTTACAATTTTAAGTAGCTCTTCTGACACTATGCCAGTTGTGGATAGTTGTGTTGATAAGATTGAAATTTGTACTTTTCCTGGTATAGGTGATTCTACTAGTGCATCTTTTACTCTACTATCTGCTGAAAGTGCGTGATAACGATAATTTCCTCCTGTACTCCAGCCTTTTATTTTTGCTTTTACCCTCTTTCTAAATCTTTCATCATCTTCTTCTTTTTCCCTCTCTACTCCGTAAAACTCAGCCAAATTATCAAGATCTTCTCCCATTGCAAACTTAAGTAAATTACTTTTTACAGCTTCATTTATTCTTTGTCTTAATAACAATTCCCTCCATGCTGCAACTTCCAAAACCTTCATCGCTGGGTCACTTTCTACTAATGCTGTAAAACTTGCGTCTCGATTTATTAACTCTTCCTTCATTCTCGAAAATATTTCCTCATAGCTTAGCTTTTCAATAATATTAGATGTCTGCATTTCTAAACAACTATTCCGCTAATATTTATGAACTTGCCTTCTGGAAGATAGACACCTTCTAAATTCAATGTTACTCTCCCTTCTTTTACTCCTTCAATTTTTACTTTTTCTAACTTAAATCTCTTTTCCCATTTTTCTAAAGCTTCTGCTGTTGCTGCATATATCTCAAGTGTTAAATCTCTATTTATCGGTTTATCAACTAATTCAAATAGCCTTGAACCATAACTTCTCCTCATTATTCTACTGTTTACTGGAGTGGTCAGTATATCAATTATCGACTGCTTTAAGTGCTCTATTCCTTCTAACGCTTTTCCTGTTTTAGCATCCATACCCTTCATTTCTATTTTTCAAAAAAGACGCTTTCACTGCCTTTTACTACTTTAAACCCACATGAAACTATATCTCCTACTCTTCCTACACCATAACCATTTGCAAACACTGTTTTTGATCCTTGAATCATTACTTTTCCTTCACTAAAACTGTCTCCTTGTCTACATATTGACTTACCGTTTACAAAAACATTATTACTTCCGCTAATGCAAAAATGCGATGTTACTTCTCCACAATAATCTCCTACTCGTACAACCGATTTATTCATTTAATTAAGGTTTATTCTATCTGCTTTCAGTTTTATTTCACTTTTCGTCATTTCTATACTCGATCCTCCAGCCTTAAGTGTTATTTTATCCACTACTTCAATCCCTAAATGATGTTTTTCCTTATCATATGTAAACTTTGTCCCATCTTGAAACTTTATACTATTTATTTCTTTTTTATTCTCTGATGTAGGGTATTTTTCCTGATATATCCCTCCTAATACCACTCCTAATGATAGTTCACCAAGAGGAGAAAATATCATAACCTGTTCATCGATATCTGGCGGAGACCAATCTCTATCTTTTCCTGCTTTGCTCGTTACCCATGGCAGATAATCTGTTAAAAGTTCTCCTATTTGTACTCTTACTTTTGCTTTATCATAATCTATTTCTTTTATAACTCCAATACGTACTATATTAGCTAATTTCCTCTGTAGCTCTGCAATACTAAAGCTATGTTCTAACATTTTCCCCGATGACAATTTTATGTTGCTTAATATCACTATCTTTCCAAATTGACTGACCAATATGAAGAGAATGAATCCACTCGATTAACCACACTGAATACGCATCTAATTCTGGTCTAAATCCATCAGGCTCTGCAGACAGAAACTCAGCCGGAGATACATTATTTCCCCAGGTATTCTTGTTCACTACTCTTGCTATCTCAGCAGCTAGTGTTCTTACAACTACCGAGGAATTCTCGACTGTTCCATCAACTACAATCCTCGCTTCAAATCTTGCTTTCAGCGCTAATTCTTCTGTTCCTGGATCACTTCCTTTTTCAAAGCTGCTAAGTTCCACAAATACCGCTGGTGCTAATAATTCTTTCCTTATTGCTGGATAAATTTCACATGTCTGTATAGCCGGTATTTCTTCCTTCAGTGTGCTGCAAATTGCTTGATGTAAATCTTGCCAATTCATATAGGTGTAATGTCACTTAATTCGCGGTGGAAGAATTTTTCAAATACCTTTTCAACTTCATAATTAACAAGATTCCCTATTATCCTTGAAGCCTCAGGTTCTAGTGGCAACTTAACTTCCTTTATTGGCAATGCTGCTCTTCCTTCACGCTTAAAAATACCGCTATTTCCTTTTGGCATAACTGCTGCAAATCCTCCTATAAACTTATGCTTTCCTACTTTCAATCCTCTTCTTATTTTTTGTATTTTGCCAATTGTCGATGCCCTAATGTCATAGAGATTTGCTCTAATTAACACTTCTAATCTGCTAGTTTTCACCTTAAAAATTCTTAATCTCTTTCTTATCAAACTTAATTTTATTCTCTTTTCCTCACTGATTTCCTTAGCTGCTTGTGATTTTAGCCATATTGCTGTTTTGTTCAGCGCTTTTATAGCTGCCAGTCTTATTTTCTGCTCTTTTCTTTCAATATTGGAGATTATTTCATTAATATTGTTATTAGTTTTTATATCAAACACTTTCTATTGCCTCAATTTTCCATATTTTACCTGAAGAATCTTTTAACGGTGGTTCAAAAATCTTGTAGAACCTTTTTTCAATCTTGATATAATCACCTATGCTAAAGGAAGTAACGTCCTGATCACGTATTTCTATAGAAGCAATTTGCTGAGTTAATCCTCCATCTGCACCTAGAGAGTAAGTAGTCTCAGGACGTTTAATTAGCACTTTTATTCTGCGAATACCCTCCTTATTTCGATTACAATATATGGCTTCCACTCCTAGATGCTTAAAACAATCCTCCAATAATTGCTTAATATTCTCTTGCATATTTCTTTTTGATATACTAACCTTTACATGCTAAGAAAGCGCATACCGGTAGAGTCGTTCTGTGCCTCACCACCTTGTAGTTACTCTACCATTATGTTATGCTATAGCGACTTTTACTAATACGCCAGGTCTATGGCACATTGGCAGAGGGTTTGACTGCGTATGTAAATCAGTTCCTCTATCAAATCTTCTTGGCTCTTGTTTTGCATAAAGTGGTTGTCCTAGTCTGTTTACCGTTTCATTAAAATCTGCTGGTGCAAAATATGTTGTAAATGTGCTCGCTGTTCCTACTGGAAAACAGTGCCCTGTATCTCTTTCTATAAACCTTCTTACGGTTCCTTCAGGATCAGTTGCTTGCCCTCTATATTCCTCAAACGTGATTCCACAAAACGTAAATCCTGATCTCATATCATTCCTTAGCGCTGCTCCTTCTTGCCATCTTTCATATGCTTCTTTTACTTTTGCATGAGAAGTGAGTGCATCAAAAAACTCAGGGCTTACCAAGGCATGAATTCCGGTCATATATTCACCACTTAGATTATCTTCTATATGCCGGAGTACTTCCAGACACTTACGCTTGACATCTGTTGTTGCTGTTCCTAGTGCAAAATTTACTACTTTTGGCGTGATTTCAAATTCGTTGTACAGATTTAATAATTCTGACCCATCAGCATCTAAAATTATTCCTTTCAGCGCTCCCATTCGCAAATGCTCTAATGTTATTGCATGTTTGTTTCTCATTAGCTGCAAATGATCAGTTATTACATCTGCCAGCGCTTTCAGTTCACTTTCTGATCCAAATGCTCTTATTCCTTGTACTTCCTCTGGTAACACTACATCATCGTGAGGAATATGTGGAATTGTAAACGTTCTTACTTTTCTTTTGCCACGTTTTCCCACTGTTGCTGGTGCTCCTGGAACTTGCGTTGGTAGTAAACTTAATACTCCGTTGTGTTCTTCTATGGTAATATGTCTAAATCTTACTGACCTACTTGGAAACAAATTTAAATTTTCAACACGTCCATAATTTATCGGCAATATATTCATCGCATTTGTTAGTGCCGTCATACCAAATGCTGAATTTGTAAATGGATTTTGCATTTTTTCTTTTCCCCTTTATGTTTTTTATTATTTACTAGACCCCTTTGCGGATGATGATCCCTCGTTCTTCAAGTTGCTTTATTGCTGCAGCTTTCTGCTCTTCAGTGATATTTGCTGGCCATACAACTGCATGATCTGCTAGCATTGCTATACGTGTAATGATTACTGCTTTGGAATTTTCTGTCGCATTTACATCACTTACTATCGCACCTATCGCTGTTTGTGTACCATCTGTGGCAGTTGGATTTATTATCTTAACCATGCTATCCTTATCGAGAGCCACTACTGTACCAAGCTTTAGGTTCTGCCCTTTTGCTACTGTTATTTGATCTCTTGAATATAGACTTGATGCCTCATACTTTAATAAGTCACCCAGATTATTTTGTTCAGTTATACATGTCATATTTTCTTTTCTCCTTTTTTTCCTTTAGTTTTACCGCCATATTTATGGTTGTTATACACGGCGGTTATACAAATACTTTAACTCCTACGACTTTTTGCTACTTCCATCATCAAATCTTCTGATGAATTTTGTGGTAAAGTGCTGAAAATTTTATCTTTTGTTGTTCGCTCTGCAAGTAATTCCATTAAAACTTCCCTGGCTTGCTCAACACTGATGCTTTGCTCTATAAATTCTCCTATCTTTTCTGGCATCTTCGATAAATTACATAAACGTATTAATTCAAGAACTTCAGTACGATACTTGGTTAAATTATCAGTTTCTAGGTCATTTGTAGTTTGTTCATTCATAGTAATACTCCTGTTTTTATTAATAGATTTAAACTCTGAAAGAATTGTCATTCCGTCTGCAAGGCCTATTTCTACTGCTTTCTCCCCAAAATATAGCCCTGCCTCTGTTGATCGAATCTTTTCAATTGAAAGACCTCTGTTCCTTGCTATTAGCTGCGCAAACATTTCATATAGTCGGTCTACTTCTTTTTGTAAGCTTTCCAGACTTTCAGACGTTATTGGCTCATGCGGATTTAAATCGTTTTTTCTACTTCCTGCAAATACTGTGGTATATTTTATTCCACATTTTTCATCAAATCCACTTTGATCTATATGACTTGCTATTACTCCAATACTGCCAACACCAGAGGTTCTACTCACAAAAACCTTTTCAGCGCTTGAAGCTATAGCATATGCAGCAGAGTACGCATCATCATTTGCTATCGCTATTATCCTCTTTTTTCCTCTTGCACTATAGATAAAATCAGCTAAGTCAAATACTCCATTTACTTCTCCTCCTGGACTATCTATATCAAGTGTAATAGTTTCTACTTCCTTATTTTCTAAAGCTTCTTCTATTTCTTCTTGAATTTTCTCATATGATGTCGTTCCCAGAAAATCGTCAAAAGTTCCTAGTTTTTTGGTCAAAATTCCATGTATTGGTATTATTGATGTTTTTGCTATATTTTGATTCATTGCATGTTTTATATTTTTAAATATAGGCTGTTTTCCGTTATATAGCGACAACAAGTCAAAGCTTTTTTGCTCTATCATCATCGGCTTGCACATCCAGTTGGTTTGTAAAATTTTCATAATATAAATGAGATTTATTTTGTTTGTGTTCTGACATCAGAATCAAAGAGAAGGTTGAAAGAATCAGCACGCTTTTGATCTTCGGCAATCTCTTGATCAATTTCTTCAACATCGTAACCCATTTCTGATACTACTTCCGATCGACTCTTAAATCCATTCCTTACTGCTATTTGCTGTGCTTGCTGATCTTTGAGCGGATCCACCCAATCAAATCCCTGTGGTATCCATTTTACTTCTTCTTTCGCTGCTTTTACTACTTTTTCATCTATACTCAGTTCTCCAGAAAGTACTGCTAACTCTAGCCATCTATTCCAAATAGGTCTGCAAAATTGAAATACTATAATGTTATGTTGCAGCATAGCGCATCTACGACGAAACTCTATTAATCCTGCTCTGATTGATGAATAATTAACACCTGTTAAATCTCCTGTTAGCTGCTCATATGTTATTCCTGTGCCTATTGCTATTGCCCTCAGTTGCTGTCTCATGAATGCTTCATAGCTTCCTCCTACATCTGATGGCTCTGAAAATTTTATGTCCTCACCTGGGTCTAAAAGCTGCATTGTTCCAGGTTCTAGGCCAGATAGTGCTACTCCATGCTCATTACTTTCACCTTCTCCCATGATATTTGCTTCTGGATCGAGTCTCGTAATAAACCCTGCAAACATCGCTGCTGTCTTTTTTCTCACTAATTCTGCATCATCGTATTGATCAAGCTCATAAAGCTTTAGTAGTATACTCGAAAGCCAAGGCTCCCCTCTGATTTGCCCAGGTCTTAATGGTCTATAAATATGTAAAACATCATTTGCTGGCACTCTCACTGATTCTCCAAACATACTTTCACCAGGGTGTTCTTTAAATAGGTAGTATGCTTCTCTTTGCCCAAGTCTATTGAACTCAATCCCGTTTCTTATTACATTACCATTTCCTAAAGTTTGATTTGTTTTATTATCTAAATGTTCAGACTCAAGTACTTGCAGTTGTAATGGTACAGAAAATCTATCTTCCAGCTTTCTCGTTCTTAAACGTACAAAACATTCTCCTCCCTCTATCATACTTCTGCATACTAGAGCTTGTAATCCATAAAAATCACTTACTCCGTTACTGTCTGCTTCATCTGTCCATTTTAGCCATAATTCTTGCACCTTCTTTCGAAATTCTCCATCTCTTGCTTTTGATTGCGGTTTTATTCCTGTTCCAATAGAGTTACTTACTATCGTATCAATTATATTTGCTGCATATGGATTTTTTCTCACCATGTCACGTGATCTACTACGTAAAGTTTCAAGGTTTTGAGACAGCAAATTGTTTATACTTCCTAACTCTGGTTGAAAGTGAAAAAATCTTCTTCCTGAGCCTGCTGCATCCCACGCTGAGCTTTTTATCTTTTGTTTGTTAAACAATTGCTTGAAGGTTTTTAGCAGCATTTATAAAATTCCTTTATTGGTTGAAAAAATAATCTTTCTCTTTGGCTTCATACCTGCAACTTTTAACTCAGCCTTAATTCGTTGTCTTAAATTCAATAAATCATTTATTTGAACTTCCCCGTACCGCACAACATGGTCACCATATGCAATTGATACCACTCTTTCGCCACTCTGAAGCTTCTTTATTGCTTGTTCGACTTGAATGAGATAATCTTCGTTATACATTTACTACTCGCTGATCCATTTGCTTTTGACTATTTTCTTTGATTTTTTGCTTTCTGGTTTTTCACTTAAACTATTCCATTTACTCTCTGGCCAACGATCAATTCCTAAAGCAATAGATGCTGCTCTCGCGTAAATTCGGCAATCCAGTACTTCATTTCTTTCTCTTACCTTTTGCCACTCTTGTTTGGTGTATCCTTTTACTACCTTGCTGACTAATTGCTCTGCCGTTAACTGCTTAAAATATTCAGGTGCATACTCGGGAAAATGACAATATCCAGGTAGAGCTTTTCCTTCTTCTTCTTTTAAAATATTAAGTAATTGAAAAAGCTCTGACTTTAATATTGATACTCCTACTGGCCAGAGCTTTATTCCTCTTTTTAATTTTTGACCACCAACTGTTATATCTACTCTACTTGGGCTACTAAGTGGCACTAACGCTTTATTTACACCTTTGACTGCCATTACTCTTCCACAGCCTTGATGACTTCTCACCCAATTGTATACTTCCTGCGTTGCATAACCTGCATCAACTGCCATCATGCTTATCATGTATTCAAGACCATTTTCACCGATAAAATGATGATTGAGGAGCTCCGAAAGCTTTTTCCATACTTCTCTACTTCCTGTATCTCCTTCAAATACTCGGTAGTCTATTGACCAACTTTCACGACTTTTTCCCCATGCTACAACTTCCACCTCTAGACGATCTTTTTGCACATCTACTCCTGCAGTAAGTACCACTTCTCTCCTTGGTACTGTGCCAATCTGAAAAAATTCTCTCCTGTTAAATAATTGCTTCCAGTCTGGTACTTCTCCTTTGTCTACCCAAGTTTCTCCAAGCGTAGTATTTATCCAAACTTTCAGTAATTGCTCACTCTCTTTTGCATGCAGAAAATCTTCTACTGCTTGAGTCCAACTATACCACCCAACTGGGCTATAAAGACTTGAAAGATGAAATCCTTTTTTCTCACCTTTTACTCTATTAGTAGGTCTCCATTCTCCACGCTCAAGCATCTCTGTTTTTTGATGATTTTCTATTTTGCCGCTACATTCAGTGCAGACATAATGTGCTGTTCTTGAGTCGTTATTTTCCCATTTTATTTGTGACCATTTTAGAACTTGATAGTAATTACAATACGGACATGGTACAAAAAAATATCTCTTATCTGTTGCTTCAAATTCTTTCTCAATTCTACTTATTCCATGAATCGTTGGCGTTGACACTAAAAAAATCTTTCGCCGTGCAAATGTATTAGTTCGAGCAATACTGAGCAGTACTGGATCTCCTTCTCCTCCTGAATCTCCTGGATATGCATCTATTTCATCAAGAAAGAGATATTTTACTGGCATAGATCTCAGTCCTACACTGCTATTTGCTCCAGTTATTACTACTATTCCACCTGGAAATTCCTTACTTTGTACAGTATTCCCTGAATCTCTTGATCTTGGGTCTTTTACTTTACTTTTTAAACATGGTGTACTCTCAATTAGTGGTGCAAATCTTCCCTTCGACCAACGTTTTCCCATTTCAACTGTTGGCTGTACTACCAGCATTGGACCTGGTGTTTGATCGATGATATAGCCAATCCAATTGTTACCAGCTTCTGTTCCCCCAATCTGTGCTCCTTTCATGAATACTATTTTCTCTGCTGGTGAAGATGGAGATAGTGAATCCATGATTTCTTTTAAATAAGGAGTTCTCTCTGTTCTCCATTTACCTGGCTCTGATGCTGCAGTTGGCGCTAAAACTCGATACTCATTCGCCCATTCTGATACTTTAAGCTGCGGATCTGGTCTTAAACCTTCAGAAAAAGCTCTAGCATATATCATTGTCTGCATCTACTCATCATTGGTTCTATCTCAATATTATTAACAGTAGAACTACACTCCTCCAGTTCCATAAACATCTTTTTCTGAAATTCGTTTTCTATATATCTTTTGCTCATCTCACTTATCATTATTGCTATAACAAGCGCAATTATACCGCTGCGAACCGTCATACCGCCGCGGTATCTCTAGATCCCGCTAACACGTAGCGGGATGACGAGGCTTACCTTATCGGATTGTTTCA
>DWQT01001572.1:0-16317 GCA_018244895.1 Myscelus amystis hages
AACGTCGACGCCCGAACGAAAAGAAATAAAAATATTGTTTCTCACCAGAAATATTGTTACCAACCAGCACGCCACAAGATAAATAAGAGAAATATCATCGTTCATCGCTACAAGTTACTATTAGTAACGGCGAAGTGGTTCTATTGTTTCAAATCGTCCGCATGAAGATGAAAGCCGGAAGGAACATTTTTTTCTTGACATCGTTGATAAAAACAGAGACAATTCAGAGAGAACGCTGCAACGCTACAAGACTACAGCAGTCAGCGATCTGTTTAATGTACAAATCAAATCTATAGGAAAAAGTAGGAATATAACAGAACTGAGGATCTCCACAAATATGTCGAAATCTATAAAAAAAATTATTACCTATAAAAATACCAATAGAAAATTAAAATGCAATGAAAAAATAGGATGGCATGCAGTATTGTTTTGCAGTCGTACCCTGTCGCACAGATGCTACGGGACATCTGCGCGAGGGGTCCTCCCGATTGTACCGAGGGAGAGACCTCCTTATTATACATACATGATCAACATTGAAACATTAATTTCATAAGCAAATATATTTAATGAATTGCTTTTTTCCGATCCTTGACGCTGGATGGCTGGAAGGCAACAACAGCACTAATAAATACATTCGTTTAACAAACCTTGATATATAATACTTACATGTTATGCTATATTGTTCGTATAGAGTTATAGTAATTCACACTCTGTGTCAATTTTATTTTGTAAGTTTATCCGCCACAAGTATTGAAAACTAGCCGCTCACTCAGGACTCTACAAAATTTACAAAATCAACGAAATTTTACTTGCTTAATTATAGTAAAAAATTAACGAACCAATATAGCTAAAATATGTGTATAATATATACCACTTAATGGTTAGCTTGCAAGTGGCGATTGTGAACACTAACACACGTGTCTACATAAAATATGTACATTGTTTTATAACAAGCAACACAGCCAGTCTGATTAAATTTATATTGTATTGAATTGTTCCCACTCTTTAGCGAAATAGGAACAAACTTTTCGCGTACTTCCGTGCATGTCTAAAAACAAGCATACTTTTGTTGTTTGAATTTAAAATCGATAATAAAAACGGCGGCTTTTATTCAATTTCATGTTTAGTTAATGAACGCAAGCTACTTAATACAAGTTTCAGAGCGAATATGGAGTATTTTCGATTTTATTAATATCAAAATGACGATACAAAATACTACCTCCAATTTTGAAGGTAATTTTATCGTTTTTACTTTTTAGAACACATCATAGACTTTTCATAAAGACATACTTAAGGAAATAATTGTACTCCAGTTTACTGATCTCCTTACATAATATATTTGTTTTCTATTAAAATGGCACCGGCCAATGCTAATGTGGATTAAAAAGTACAAACAACCGGCTTTTTATTCCTTTCACTTATTGATAGGTTGGTACATTATTGAGCTTTAATATAACACAGAGAAAAAAATGTAAATATCCCAACTAAAAAATATTGCAAGTCTATATTTCACGTACATAATGAAACATACATTAATCCCCACAATTGTTGTTATTTTATAGTTTCAGTAAATTTAAAGCAGATAGGAGCATGCTGTAATACCGTTACACCACTTAAGGTAATCTGTCAGTTCATAAGCGGTCTCTACTTTGGCCGACTCATTGTATGGTTGATGGGGAAGAAATTAGAGTAGCTATGTAGTCCAAGGTCCATCAATACGAGGTATGGTGCGTGGGGCGGCGATGGTGCTCCTCGGTGGTGGCAGAGTGCGGGTATGCGACGGACGCGCGCCCCGGGCCGCGCCACCGCAGTATGACGCGGCCCGCCGTCCGCCTGCCCGCACACCGCGCGCGCCCGCCGCCCCTAACTAACGGAATACGTGCTCGCTTATTAACATAATTGTTATAAACTATCCCGACTCCGACCCGCCGCCGTGTGTCCTTACTCACTCATAGTGCCTTTAAACACGTTAACGCTAGATAATAAATATTATAAGCGAACTTTAAAACTATCGTAACACAGTGAAATTTATAAAGTTTTTCAATAAGTTTGCGGCAGCAACTCCGTGCTGTAAAATGACAACGAAGTTCAGTGATACAGTATATAGTTCATGTAATTGCGAAAATCGAGTTATTGAATTTTGGTGCGTGTGAAAGGACAAAGAATTATGTTTACAAAGAAATGTAACGTAGCAACGGATATAATATGATAGCACTATCATTACACAAATAATTAATTTGGTTGACTCGTTTAGTGAAACAAAAAGTTGTTGCAAAAATATGCTAAATGTATTGTTTATTAGATATTAATATTAGGAAAAGTCATAAAACTCCGAGGGTTAACTTTCGAAAATTGTGATAAATAAATTCTAATCAATATTTCAAACCTTAAAATAATCCAATTATATATTTTAACAATGATAAAATTCAAAGTATTTCACAAAAAATTAAGTGTAAAATAATAATTTATTACTTCTCTGAAACCCGTTTTAAAGGTTGAGTTAATGATTCGTAGCAGTAGATGAATTATGTCAAATGTCGGCGGGTACGTGTCCCCTAAAAATAAGGTTTTTTATTCAATCAGAAACTCAACGAAGATATATAAGTACCTACCATTTGCATTCGAATATATTGATATCAGTTTTGAACTTCATATCTCGTAAATAATTTTTAACGATAAATAACAAGAGTCTAGTATCCAAGAATGATGAAATCTTATTTTGACAAAGAAAAATCGTTGTTGTTGGCGTTCCTACCAAAATTTCTTACAAACAGTGAAATTTGTTTTTAAGCCTTTTGATAATAGATTTTCTTGTCTTATACAGTAGTATACAAGACGTACAATAAAATTTGCACGTAAATGAAACAGGACTACAGTGTTCAATATATAACAATATGTATGTATAGTAGATAACAAAGCAAAACTGGCTGTCACTTGTGGACATGGAAAACGGTGCCTTAAAACATGGGAGCAACAACAATAACAATGACATCGTTGAAGAGAAAGTGGTGAGTTAACTGATTTGTAAACACCCTGTAATTTGCACTATAGTTTATTAAATAAAATACAACATGATTTATTTTAATACATAGTACCAATTACACTAGCAGGTTTGTTCAGCAATGGACACGCCAGATGTGCTATTGACGCGCACAATATTTCTTTTGCGTTTAGTTAATTAGATGACTGGAACATAACTGAGTTACTGTCAAGTTGACAGTAGCTCACAGTGTCAGACAGTGTCCACGCAACCCCGTGTAGTGACAGCGTCCCGTAAAGCGCTTGAATCTAAAGGATAATTTTAAAAAGCTTTGCTGTAACTTTCATTTTTCTTACGTAGTTTAGATTATTTTATACATACAATTAGAGTTGTTGGAATAACCCTACAAGATCTGCTTTCATTTATGACAGACCTGTTTTACTCCACATAAGAATGTTCTCTACGAAATAGATATCTAAGATATATTTAAGCAGTGATAATGTAATGCCTTAGATATCAGCCTCAAACTCTGGAGGGCTAAATTCGAACATCCGGCGCACGCTCCGTTCAATGTTATGAGCAACCTTGCGCGTCATATACATAAGTCTACATTATTAAAGATGTGTGAAATCTGTACGCCAGACAGGACTTTAATCTTAACACGTTATGAAAGAGACGTAGATGGATGTAGAGGATGTAGATGAGACATTTTGATTAAAAAAAATATATAACTAAAAAACATGTTTAAAATAACGTCTAAATCAGTTCAAGTTAGGTTTGTGCAAGGTTTAGGAGTAGGTACTTATTTTTTATTAAGGAAAATTATTTATCGAATGGTGTTGTTCTGAGATTCGTAGTGGTTTAATATAATTCTTGTATATAAATTATGCACTAGTTTATTAGTGGTACATTAATGAAACGTAACATCACGCCTGTAATCCCCGAAGGGGTAGCCAGAGGAGTGTAGTACACCCCCACATTTCACCAGATACGTGTAAGTCCCACAATGGAATAGGCTGTGAGCCTATTGCTATGGCAAATTAATATTACCGAATAACTCTTTTCACATGACAATTTAATTAGTGTCCATTTAACAAGTACTACAACCTACAGGACTACAACGTGTTAGTAAAAATCGGATGAAGTTATACAAAATTAAAAACAGTCCAGCGGAGGATCGTTAGAGCAGACTGTATACCGAGAATCTTAACAAGTTTAGAATTCATTAAAGTTGGGAAGGGCTCTCGTCGCCGCTCTATTTCCGTGCTTAGTCAGTCCACTTGACTTTTCGGCTTGTGTATACTTGTACAAAGTGGCATCCAACCCCTCCACATTAAAACACATCTATTCCTGCTGTGAATCCAAAAAATATCTTCCTCACCTAAAAGAAGGATAACGCTTCCTACTACATACATATATATGTTCCTTTCATGGTCCACTGCTGGACCTGGTTTCGTCTCATAGTGAGAGGGATTTAGGCCATAGTCTACCACGCTGGCCGAATGCGGATTGGTAGACTTCACATACCTAAGAAAATATTATGCAAACTTATAACATCTCTAAGGTGTGCAGGTTTGCTCACGATGTTTTCCTTCACCGTTTTAGCAAGTGATATTTAAATTTTTATTTATAAAACGCACTTGATAATTCAGAGGTGCGTGCCAGGATCGAACCCAGACTCCCGGAGTGAGAGGCTGAATTTCAAACCACTAGGCTATCACTGCACAGGATAGAATAATGCAGAATTAATTATGTTACTAAATAGAAAATGCTACAGTAAATATAAATTTTACTTTTACTCATCGCAAAACGGTAACTATCCAGAATAGCTCGAAGAAAATATTGAAAAACGTTTTTTTGATTGACACTAATGATCGGCTTACCCGAAACCAATAATAAATTGACAATCTAACGATATTGTCTAACCTATTTATTGAAGGGTCTAAGGTATTATAGAGCTTTACAGATTTAGGTCTTTGGTATATTTGCTTGTTCTCAATTAGAAATTGCGTTTTAAATACCGTTTCCTTTTACAAAATACGCTCCATTCTTTAATTAAGTCCTTTGGACCACGAAAAGTAAACTGAACTTGTGTGCAGTGTAGAATTTCCAATTTAAAAACTTAAAAAATAAAATTAAATATAAGAAAGATAAGACGATCTATCTATTAGATGTTGAAGAATTATTACGTAATAAAATGCGTTTTCTACCTATGTTTACTTCTTAACAGACACTTGAGGGCGGAAGGCCATAGTGGGAGATCTCCCTCACGCCGTGAAATAGATTTACTGCTCATATCCGTCGGGATAACAGAAGCAAACTATATGCAAATGGACGCTGGACAGCTTTGTATAAAATAGACATACTTTGAAAAGGCTATGTAGAATGAATAGGAACGTTATTAGGCATATAAAAATGTAAGGAAGTAAGTTTCATGCGCATTAATAAGTTTTATAAACAATATGTACTTATTATGCCCTACTTCTCGAGACAGGTCTCTCCCCTATGCAAAAGCCCTAGAACAGATTCCAACAAACTTCCAACAAATAACTGCTAAACATGTGGACGTATAATGTGGACTTATAATCAACACAATTTAATTGCATTAACATAATTCCAAATACAAAATAATGTATAGTAAACAGTACTATATAGCCTAAAGAAAAGATATCAAGAACATTTTCACCGTTTAAAATTCTCTATAATAGTGTGCAATACACGAGTCACGTGCTAAGGTACCTTTAAGATGAAACCCATGTGCAACAGTGGAACAGTAAAACTGTTTATGATGATAATATGTCGTGGGGAATCTGAGGCGGCCGCTATTAAGACGTTACGCCCTCCTTCGTTCCTGTTTACAGCCTCTGGTGATATGAGCACAATATTCGTAACACTGTATAATGGATGGCAGCAAGATTAAAGCGATACCTTGTTCGATTATTAAATTTATGCACGGTCATAAGTAATCCCATTTACCTCATAACAGTAACGTGAAATTGAGTAGAATTTTACGATGAAACTTCGCTAGTATAAAATATTCTGTTTAGACTTCTATTTTTAAAAATATGTTAGAACTAAAACGACTATATATCTTTCAGTTTCATGAAATCTAGCTGTTACCGCACCTTGGCCTGCGTGGGTAAACGACATTATTCAAAACACTTTCGAAAGTAAATTTTGGATATTATAAATATGCGTGAATTTCCACGAAATTTTCAATGACAAACCGGGTGCAGATGCCTCTGAAGTACCCGCCTCCGCCGAACTAGTGAACCAACATATCATTAACATGACCTCATGAAGTTGCTTATATTTTTACGGAAGCATACCCAATTCGCTCAAACTAATATATTAGTGTGAAACGTACCGAGGGATGAATGACAAAAGGGTAGTAAAAATATCATGTCGCTGACGTTAAATCCAACGAACTGAATATCCTTGTTGTATCTTTTCCCTTTCTATCGAACCTTTGCATGAGTTGACCAGAGGTACAAGTGCACGCGACGGGAAATAAAAATTGTCACATAATATTTTATAATACTACCTTCCTTTTGTTACAGATCATCAACACCTCAAACTAATATCGGTGGGTGACTTAGCAGAAAAAATGTCGTATGTTCTCATCAATAATACATTATCAGTCATGAAAAATCTCAAGGATAATTTGTAACGCTACGCAACATTACGTGACCTTGAATATATTCAGTATCGGGTTTCGCACAAGTGCGGATCACTAGATAATAAATTTTACATCCAAAAACATTTTTTGGCAAAAACATCGTTAATTGTAATAATACTAACGAAAATCATCAGAACAAACAAAAGAAACGGTTCTTTGAAATAAATAATTGTAAACATACTACAAACATACCGATGTGCTGCAATTTAATATGAAAAAATAATAGTTGTGTAAGTACTCATAAAATTTAATATAAAATAATGTTATAATATTGCGGGGTAGCTTAATAGAAACTCGTGTCACAGTTTCGTCATTTGTTAGCGGTAAAAACCACAAGGATCATTTGTACCATGTCACAAACAAGTTCGGGCGCAGGTGTCGCCTACAATATCGCGATGAGAAGTGTGGCGACGTCCCTCGCTACATCAATGTTATTGTTGTCTCCGCTGATTTATACCCGCCCGTCGGAAAACGTCTGTGTCTTAGGGAAATTAGAGAAGTTACTCACTGCATAGGTATAGGTATACAATATGTCTATCCGTAAGAAAGTAACTTTAATAACTAATTGGTTGATATCGTTTTTACAATTTCAATCTCAATGGCCGCCTATTTGAAACAATTTGTGAATTTCAATTTTCAAATCTAGCATCATTGAAATCAATCTAATAACCTATTCAATATAATATCATGCAAATGTAGTAACAACTTCTGAAGTATCAAGACTTAATCAGGGATTTAGGTCCGGAGGCTGTATTCATAAATTATGTATTGATTGCGGGGAAAATCAGGTTACATGAGGTGACAGGCAAGCAGAAGACTGCTTTTGAATGATACGACTTAATAAGCTCGTTAAATCCTAAGCTAACAGCTTTACCCTCCTTATCATGGAAATGTATTAAATGTTTACTTATGAAGTTACGTAAATGTTCATGTATAGACTTTCTTACTAAGTTTCATTATATGTATAATATAAACATTATGAACAGAAAATATTAAAATACACCAATATACATATCACAGTATATGCTATATAATACACCAATATACATATCACAGTATATGCTATACTATATGCTATGCTATGTATACATGGCTTGTACAATGTTAAGTTAAGACGTTGTAATCAATTCTAGTATAATTAAATTGTGAGGATTTGGACGGAACGTGCCTACAGTATTAACTACGTACTAGTATATGGATGCAATTTTTGACACAAAGAAATTTGATATAAGATTTGAATACATTTAACAGTAGGATAACATTTGGAACAGACTGTTCACGATCTTTTCTAAAACAAAACCACTCGCGAAGACTGTCCACTTGTACGCTATCTCTAGGTCCGAAATTAATATCGTTTTGCTACGAAAGACTCAATAGCAAAAGTCCATAACGATTTTAAATACTTCTAAGATATTTTAAGTAATTATACTTTCGAATGTTTTCTTCAGTTATGAAATTATAAAGTAACTCATGATGCCATGTACCCTGACGCATTTTAAGTGAACCCTAACAAAGTCTTTAATGTTTTCCTAATTTTCTCGCAAGTATTCATTGCCACTTTTCGTGATCATTTTCATTCTAAAGGGAGTAAAAACAAACTCAACCATAAACAAAGGTAAATAATTGAAGAGGCTTCCGAAGCGAGGATATGTAGACAACAGAAGGTAGTCAATAACACGTTCGTTTTGTAAAGTAAGGAAAATTGATTTTGCACTCCCGGAAAGTCAACAGTATTTACTGTGACTTTCAGTCAATTTCCGAACAGAGATAAGTACATTTCAACATGGCTTGCGATGTTAGAAAATTGCCTTAAATTTTGAAAGCGAAAGAAAATAAAATTAAGCGTACACCTCGCCGAAGAGTATCTCATTATCTTCTACAACCTCTGTTGACACAGTTTAATAATGCTTTGACAAAATCCTCTATACTTTCCCTATAACATTATAGGTAGTACGGTAACTAGCTCAAATGTCTGAATTAATATTTTCAATATCACTCGAAATTTGTGTTTGCGCTTAAATCAATATTGGTTGTACATCAAAGAGTAAATCGCCGATAGATAAAGTTAAATATTTATTAGCGTTCACTGGTTATCGGTTGATAGACTTGTAAAGGGGTAAAACGAGATTATTTTATTAGACATTATATACATAACTTCGAACCAGTTTTAACCTAAAGGGTTAACATTAGAAAATATTTCAAATGTACAATTCCTACGCCATTATTAAACATTTTTTTATTATACACAGACACCGACATACTTGTCTATTTATTTATTTTTTATTTATTTAACAATTTAGCACACTAGACAAGAAAACAGAAACAACCATATTAAATTGTATACTTAGGTACTGCTTATCGTCCAAGAGATCTTTTCATTATTATCATGATTACCAAAAAAATTTTTATACGAATGACTTCTTTAGTTTCCGAACAAATGCACAGCTACTTTGTTGTAAAATATTGATTTTTTTTTCTGTATAATTTCACGCTGGAAACTATGCCACAACCGCCTAAAAAATTTCAATTCTCAATGCAATATTTCATATCGTGCAAAATGATGATCGTGCATATGCATGATGTTTTCAACCCTACCATATTTAGTTATATGCGACCTTTAAACCCATTGTGTGTCCATTTTTTTTTCATATCACCCTATCTGGGAATCCCATATCGTATCATATCCGGTATTACAATAAAATAGTTTATTACGCGTTTACCTAATTTAAAAAGATATCTGTACATAACAAAATAGAATAATCGCTGTTGTAATAAATTCTGATTATTCATTTTCTTACCGCAAAACTTTAACAGAATACAAAGGCCAGAGAAAAAGGAAACAAATTGAAAAAGTTAAAAAAAGCACTGGTGCTTAGTCATTTTGCGAGGGAAATCTGCTAGCATCTCGTACACCACACCTGGGGGCATGGCCTTTTTAAATATATCATTTTGCTTTTGTTTGAATCAATTATTCGTTCCATGTTATTGATATATTTTTTATAATAGCACAATTTCTAAAGTACTTCCGAGTATATATTAAAGTAACTTTTTGGTAGTTTGAATGGTTATTGAATATCTTGAATCTTAGCAAACTTCTACCTGTAATTCTAATTTAAAAGATTTCGCCTTAAAAAGTAGTACAATTTTCCATAAAGGCAACAGTTAATGTGTATGTTGTATATCCGTTACGGTTCTCAATTTTGCGATCAGCAAAACTTTATTACAAGCGGAAAGTACATTTTAAATGGTTAAATATTGTTTCAATATTGAATGCTAATTAATCAATGGAAAAAATTAAAAGGAAACATTCATAACCGAATGTCGTATTTTGTTTATTAAACCTGCATACTTTGTTACAGGCAACGGTAAACGTGATACAAATGTTCATATACTAATTGTTATCAAGGCTCATTAAAGAGTTTGCAAATTGAACTCGTTTTTGATATTAGTCAATATTAACATACTTAAACAACTTGAGCGTATGGGATCACACTTCGGTTATGCCATTCAATTACCGTCTATATGCTCGTTAAGCCCATTGTGCGATAAATACCTGCAGAAAGCTTTCATGAACAAACAAAAGCATTCGTAAATGAGCTTATATGTTTTTGTTCAGTTTTACTTCAAAGCGTGTCGTCGATATATCTTCCAAAATTCGTAAGCTTCATATATCGTGTCATACATATTTGTATAACACTTATTCAATTAATTTATCATAAATTATACTGTTTTGGTACATAACACTTGGGTTTTGAAGTAAGGAAGAAGGTTAAAGGCTTATTTTAATATACTGATAAAATTCATAAGTTAGAGATTTTTTTACCTTACACTCAAGAAAAAGTCACCCCTGCCACTTATAAAAGTAGTAACAACTATTATTTAAAGTACTTAGATATACAGAGGAACTTTGTTATCCATTTACATCTACTAACACGTAAGATACTCGTACATACATTACGTATGAGTTTGGCAAATAAACCGTTTGAACATAGGTGGTAATCGTTTAATCTAGACCCGAACAATACAGACCGTGTCGTTTGCATTTAGATTTAATTGCTACTCCTAGCTTTTGTGGTACTTAAAGTGGTAATGTTGGGGTTAGTTTGATAAACCTAAAACGATTTATAACAAAAGGTATTAATATTACAAGAGGTATTAACAACTAGATAATAGTAGGTATAATAAAGACATTTTTAGCTTCTCCTTTACAAGTTACTTTTACTCGATATTAATGTAATGGAACTACCTTGAGTACCCGGAGATTATTACAATTGTATCCACATGTTGATATTGTAATTGTGTAATTAGCATATGATAGAAACACTTTTTGACTTTTTTTTGAAGTTTTTATTAACTTAATCTGCTTAGCTATGATTATGACACCCTTGACAAATGCAGTATCGAGAACGTTAGTCGTGTTAAATGCCGTCAATATTTGTTGAAATCACAATCACAAATTATTTTTTGCATCACGTAATAAACACCATATTATTTCACATGAGCCCGCAGATCCCAATTTGCCACGATTACAATTTCAATGCCGATCAACTTAATCCCACTTGGGGTGGAGTGTGAATTAAGTGACATTCATCCCTAAATCTCTTTCCGGATTGTGTGCCATTAATCCTGGCGATACGCGAGTCGAGCGAGTTCCCGCGACACTTAATCGCGGAATCCATTCGTATGCCGACCGACCGAAGGGTTATAGGGATACAGTTGAAATTATAGCAATGTCACCGTAGAAAAATCACATTAAAGACCATTCGTTCAAAATATCTACAGAGCCGGTACGTGTTCACACGCCCATAAACTGTCCAAAATATTTTTTTATACTAATAATACACGTGGGGATTACCTTCATTTTTATTTAGTCACTTCTTTGTATTTTCTTAGTGTACCTCACGTTTTTAATATAATACACAACAGTGCTAAAGTAATTTGAAGTATTAGTAAGAATGTTTTATGAAGAATTTGAAATGTGCGTGCAAAAAAATCAATAGGCATTACGAGTAGAAGTGTTTGTAATTGGCACTTTTGGAACAATATCATCGGATGTGAATCCAACTATCCGATTTAAATTTTGTGTATACTCGTATCTTAAGTGATTTTGGTGTATACATTTCCAATACAAATACCAACAAACCCACTTTCAGTATAATTATCAAGAGAACGTGATATATACAGCTTAACCGTTTTAACAGTAATTAATTATCTTGTTCAGCGAAACGAAAGGGGAATTTAAAGATAAGACTTAAATTTTCGATAACAAACTGGGCTTAGAAGGTCAAGATTTAATTTGAAAATAATCAAGGAACTACGAAAAACGAAAAAAAAGATATACCACCACCAATTACGTCGTTGTATAGTTAAATTACATATTTTCTATTAGAGTTATTAAGTATTTATTATACATTTATTTACTACTTTAAAAAAGTATTGATAATTAAAAGCTTGTTACGATGCAGACACTAGAAAGGCAAGTAAACATCGCAATTTTTATGGATGTATCAGAAAGGCTACCAACCAAATTCAGACTTGTACGAGTAACTACGGCAGCATTTATACGGTAAGGTGGTCAGACATATTAAGACATTGGGGCTGACGTATATGACAACATACGCAAAATGCTAATTCATTATAATACGATTTCAGAGATACATATAACCAGACATATTTATTTGCTTTGCCTTTTGTCGATTCGACTATTTTCATCATTCACATAACCCACCCACGCTAGTTTAATTCAAGGCAAAATTTAATCCAATATCAACCGGCACCGATTTCGGAGAAACAATGCTATTGAAATATCACGAATACAGATGAATGCAAATTATTTCATAACATTTCGAAATAATTATCGTCGTATTGAAGTATTATTTATTGCCTTCAACGAAGCACTCGAGCATTGGAATTTTTAATAAAATGAAACGTTTGTTCCGTAGAATCCATATTTTTCAGAGTGGATTTCATTTATTATTTGCATCTATATGGTTGGTATAATGGAACGTTCAAACGATTTATGGGTCTCAGTATAAAATACAGGCAGTAAGAGCAAATAACCCGGGACGAGTCCGTTTAAAAACAAACGAGAAATTGCAACAGATACACTGTCTGCGCGAGGTGAGGTGTGGACTGCGGGGGCAGCCGTCCTTCACCCGTCTCGTCACCCCCTATTGACGTTTGTAACGTTTTACTTGCAAATAGTGCAATATAATTTTATTTTACATTATAGTTTAGACGTCCTGTTATCTAACAAGCTTATATTCGATGGATGTTTAATATACTGGTAATGTAATACCGTACGAAGAAGTATAACTTTGCCGAGTCTAATATTTCAGTACGTTAGTTTAGTTATTTACATAGTATGAGCGAGGTACATATCCATCTCGGGTATATACATATGTTTTAGTTCTAAAATATCATGACTGCATAACTTCAACAGCTGTTCACTAAACAAATACATATTGTATTTACTAGACATGTAATCTATACTTTCTTTATTTTAATCTAAACTTTCTCTAATTTTACTGGATTGGATTCATACTGGAGTATTCTTAAATCTCAAATCAATTGCGATTTCGTACGTGCTGATCTCCTAAATAACATAGATATTAAATTCGCATCGCAAAACGTCTTTAAAGCTCTTCAGGCGAAGTTTTCTCCAAACTTTACCGTTTGCACCTCGTTTATCAGATTTCCTTTTAAAAATCCGTTTTACATGAAAGATTTTCACATAATGCAACGAATTTATAAATCTTTTCAGGAAATCTATTTTGCATTGCTTCCTCACCGCTTGTCAATACTTGGTGCAAAACTTATGGGATAACATAGAAATTATACAAAGTTACCTCTACATAAATCAAAGACAATAAATAAATGTTTTACTGTTTAAAAAAGGATATACATATTATAGACAGTCATAAACTGAACATACTAAGACAGTCGCTTCGTAATTCCAACGGACTCTATCCATTCCTTGAACATGTATTTGTCATTGTCGCTCAAACTACTGATATAAATGACAACCTATTAACTTGTACTAAATAAATAATAGCATGAATCTACAACAATAGACGAAAATTACCTTTATAATTGTTATACAATCTTTGCTTAACAACACAGACAAAGCAAGGTCTCGGCCAAATGGACCGTGGAAAAAGAGAAGTGAATTACGTAATAGACTCTCTTAAATGATATTTAACGAGAGATTAATGTCGCCATTATTATATACGTAATGAAGTCGAGAGCGTCAATTAATCTATGACAACTGTGTTTTGGCGCATTTATTTTGAGGCAATATTAATGTATTAAAATTATGAGGCTTAATTGCTGCAATTATTTTCCTACAGAAACCGCAAAAATGAAAACATTTTATTTAAATTAAGGTTTTGTAGTTTAAATTAATGTTTAGGAGAAATATAGTTTAGAATTTCGGTCTGAAACGAAACTTTAACACTTCTGCTACACAAGTTTACACTAATCTTTAGCACTTATACTAAAATGTAGCCCGACATCATACTTCGAAACGTTTTATAAATCTTTTAATAAGCCAAAAGTCGTTACTTCCAGCGTTATTAATAAGTTACACATCACCGACACTACAACATAAGACTACAGCAATTATGTGTTGGCTGGTATAAATAACATTTTGTCCATTTCGGTGCTCCTAAACCTAACAAGTATCGATTCTATTTTTTTCATCAATCTGTTAATTGCAACGCCGCAGAAGCGAACCTCACTGACTGGACGAATGAGAACATAGCGGTTTCCTATTTCCAATTTATTACAACGAACGTGTTTGTTAGAGATATAAACCTTTTCATTCGGTTAGATTATTCCTACTCAGCTTTCTGTTATTAGTTTCATATTACATATCGGCCTGTTTTAAACCTGTGATATTAGAACATATTTCAGTATAGTTACTAATTTACATGATGTAATTAATTTTTTTGTATCTCTTGACACTTGAAATTGATTATAGAAGCTATACAGAGAACGTGCGGGAATATAAAAACAGGTAACACGTAGAGAAGAAACACTATCTATTTTATTCAAGAGTGTTCAATGTGCAAACGAATTCTTCAATTTCAACGCCACAGACTATACGTCGTCAGACAGACTTATTGAAACGAATATAGTGAGATAACGGCCAAATAAACCGCACCTGAGCACAATATTTAAAAGTCGACATACTTGGAACCAAAGATTAACTTATTCTTGACTTCTTTTTAACTATAATATAAAAAATAAACCTCCAGTGATCTAGCTTAATCGCAATATTGAGTGCTCCAGAAATGTTTTACAAAAATTCTTATCCACTAATTAGATTAACTTGAGTGACCACTTACCATCAGGTGGCCCGTCTGCCTGTTTGCCAGTTGGTAAATACAAAAAAAAACGTATAAACATTATGTACTAATAACTAAGAGACTATCCCTTAGATTTTGTTATACAGCTCGTAGGACGCTGCAGAGTCTGTATGCTTTCTAAGTTGCTCTAAGTTGCTGTTTTTAAGTTGTTGCGTGGCAATTGCTCTGTTTTTAAGCATATTAACAGGATATTAATGTAACGATGTTAAATCTACTTAGACATGATAAGACTTTTTCAACACTGACTAGAAGTTTCAAACTTGGATAATCCCTGAATGTTCCGAGGAACACGAAACAAACATACTCTTCAGCTTCATAATATTAGCACAGAGTATATATTACGTACGTACTTACATAATTAGTTTCATTGTGGACCAAAAAATGTACAATAGATACCTTTATATTGCTGAAAATATGTCCAAACATTACTCGTATTTCTTATACTGAATTACAGGGCCTATCTTCGGCATCTTTTGTTCGCTACTCGAATTAAACTTTATTATACAGCGTTGAATAAGCGGACCCGAATTCGACATATACAACATGCTAACATCCATAAATTAGGATTATCAAGACGCCTTGTAAATCTGCGGCCTACAATACATAGCAATACTCCCATTTGATTAATCTCCCAGGAACTTTAACGGGACGCAAATCATTGTACCTCTCAAGATTTACGAGTACGAATGTCGTTGTTTTCATTTTAGTCAACAATGCCTTTGGTTTCAATTGAACGTAAAAGTATTATGTCTTGATCATATAAGTTTGTAACCATTACCGTCATATAAGAACGCGGTCATACATACAATCCAGGCTGATCGTTATTAACACAATCTATGGAGTTTTTTGAATTTTTAAAGCGGAACAATTTTCAAAATCCTTAACAAATTATATGAAATCAGTAGTAGAAGTCTCATACAGATTGCTAAAAAGTAATCAATGTTTCAGATTGGACCGCAGTATTGATTGCAAGTGTTGAGCTTTTTGATTAGAACTTTTGAATTCTCCCCTGAAAATGTTCATAGCCGAAAGATTTTAGCCTTCAACGACGATGTCTGGGGTTCGAATTATGAGAGACTCGTTTTAAATACAAATACTACCATCTACAACCTAGAAGGAAAATGACATGCGAAAGTTTGCACGCCTTACGGTTCCTGACAATGACCAAAACCATAGACTATACTTATAACTCTCATGTAAGGAGATCCGAGTCTTTTTTTTTTATAATATGGTAGTAGCAGACGAGCATGCAGTCCACCTGATGGTAAGTGGCTACTGCCGCCCATGGA
>DWQT01001573.1:0-16315 GCA_018244895.1 Myscelus amystis hages
ACGATGTTTTTCAACGTTGGGAGTGAAGGTAGAATCGTTGACCTGATCGTCGGCAAACTTCAGCAACGTGCCCATCGGGTCGGAGCCGGGCGTCAGCACGAACAGCAGCGGAATACAACAGTGAGAGTCCGAGTAGGATGAGCCCAGGTCGAACAGGGGCGGCTCCACGAACTGGCGGCCCATTTCGCCTGGAAACGGAACCGAATCAGGTGTCTAAAGGATAGTGCTACATCGAGAATAATAATAATATATTTTCTGACCAGTTTTCGGAAAATGTTACACTATAAATTGACAACTGACTCGTCGAGGGCAAAAGGTGACAATTCCACCTGTGCTGGGATTTGGGTTTCCGAGTGGTGCTTGGTGGTCCTTGTGGCGTTACAGGGTAAGTGTAAAAGAAGTTAAGACTGACCTTCGACGAAATTCTGAACTGCCGGCACCATCATATCCAACCGCATGCATCTCAGTACCAACAGTTTCTAGTGACAAATATTTGTTAACATCGGTAATACTGGTGATCGCATGTATAATGGTTGAAACAAGACCATAAATAACTATGGAAAATTTGACCATGGCAATATCAATAGTTCATTGTACATCTGAGACCACACATATGTACTTGTGTACTCACAATACAAAATAGTTCAGAACCTTTATGAAGTGTTTTTATATTGAATAATTAATGTAAAACTTCGTCAATAACAAACAAAGGAGAAGAAAATACTAACTATTTTGTCTTTGCCTGTTCACATAATATTGATTTGAAGTTGTTCGAGAAAGTAATTAGAAAATACTGTGCTTGAAAGTAAAAGATAAAGCTTCTATATTTACTTATGAAATACACAAATATATTTAATAGTTATATCATGATTATAAACATATAAATTGTAGCTATGAGTCATAGACATACATGTACAAGCTTCGTAAACTATAGACATTTCTACTTAAGTACAATAAAAGTAGATCTGGTAACTTTTCGTTGGGATTACCTGAAAATCATCACATTTACTGTTCCACGGTTCGGGCAGCGGCTGATTTTGGGGATCTTTGGTGTCACAATAGGCTTCCCAGGCACTGATGTTGGCCGTGAAGTGGTCGACGATACCGTGAAACTCTTCAATTTCAGCCAAACTACATATGCAATAAAAGAAAAATTGCTTCACTTTTCAAAACTATTGCAAAACTAAAATTCAGATGCTAAGTTAGATATGAGTTCTGATAAATTTGAATGTGTAAATTGTTTCGGAGATTCATTTAAAAATGTAGTGTTAAAGAGACCAGTTGTTTATCTCACATTTCTAAAGCAACACGTTATTCTCTTTCTAACAAATTGTATGACTGTTCGTCGGTAACGCTCAACTTTTCCTTCGATCACAAAGATCAAATAATTTCGACGCACGTTATTGCTATAGAAAACAATGAAGAGGTACGAGTAGGTATCATTATACAAATTGATTGGAACTCCGGTTCGCGTCACGCGCGTCGCTTCGAATTTCTCCGCGTTGACATAGAAGCGAAATATTTGAGTCGATGACTGCGATCGATCGGTGTTGGGCACGATGTATTATTTACAAGCGAGAGTGAACAAGAGACTCATCAATATTTAACGAGAGCGGCCGGCCTCATCTCATAACGCGAGATATTAGCCCTGCGATTGAGGGGCGAACGCATCCAATGACATATACGACTTGTGATTGATCTTAAATATATTTACTCTGAGATCAGGTATAAACAATACACAAACGCTACTTAAGAATAGACACATAATCTGTTGATACCCACGGCAGATGTACTAAGATTTAATTGGTATAAATTGGAATTTAACTTGCATGAAACATGTTTTATCTTTAACTTAACGTTTAACTATTAATTTCCGAGGCATATTACACAATAAATGATTGTTTAAATGATACAATTACATGACCACTAAAAATGCGACCGTGTCATTTATACTTTAGTTTAATTAATACATTATAATTTATGAAAGAAACTTAGTAATTATATTTGTAATTTTGACTATTATAACATTTGTAGGTACGTAATGGCATAGTATAGGGTGGTGTAATAAATTTGAAATAAAAGATATATTTATATACTATACTATATAAATATATCTTTTATTTCTATATACTATACTACCTAAATTACTGCAAATAATTATCTTGTATTCTATTCAATGTTAATAAGTGCGATATGAATATGTCGGTACCCGTTGAACTCGGCCCAGGCCTGCGGGCTGAGGAAGGCGACGGGGTTGGGCGGCACGTGGCGCGGCTGCGCGGCGCCCAGCAGGAACAGCACGTGCGTCTGCGAGAGGTGCCCCTCCGCCACCATGATCGTGATGGTCAGCAGCAGCGAGAACACCAGCTTGTCCTGCCAGAGGCGAGGCGAGCTCATTCACAATTACCCTTTGCAATATCCATCCATACACCTTTGCATAAAATATTTATTTATTTGCTTAAATTTCATGTGAACCTAAAACTAGGGGTTACAGAGGGCAGACCTGACGTCTAGCGGCATTGTCCTCCAGTCGACCTGGGTGACGGGGACATATTGCTCAGTCGGTAAAACAAAATGCTTCATGCTGGGTTATATTTAGGAAATGAAATCTCAAGAAGAGACTTCCCTTAAACCGTAGGTGTCCTGCGACTAAAACATCCGTTTGAGATACAAAAATATGCAAAGCAAAAATGTTAAGTTTAACGTTTACTACCTTTTCGACAAGACTCCTGCAGATGTCAATGTTACGTTATGAGCAAGCGTGTGATTTAATTCAGATTGCGAACGTCACAGTACCTTTTCGAAAAGACTCCTGCAGATGTTAGCGTAGAGCGAGTAAGTGAAGTGGGCTCGCAGTATGGCCAGCCGCTCGACGATCTCGTCCACCTTCTCGGTGTTGTCGATGGAGGCCGTGAACAGCCCCTCGAACCAGCCCAGCGAGTACTGGTACATGGGGTCGATGTTCGCCAGCGACGCTGCACACGGGACAACACTCAGCTGGATCTTTGTAAAATAACTGCACTCGTACAATCGGAAATATGGTCTAAACGATATAAAATAACAAATATCAACATATTTCATTTCATACTAAATGTTAAAATATGTACATGCAAGCATACGTATAGATATAGATATAGATATAGATATAGAGTATAGATAAAGAGTATAGTTATAAAGTATAGTTATAGAGTATAGTTATAGAGTATAGTTATAGAGTATAGTTATAGATATAGAGTAAAGATATAGATATAGATTAAAGATATAGATATAGATATAGTATAGATATAGATATAGATATAGATATAGTATAGATATAGAGTATAGATATAGATATAGAGTAAAGATATAGATATAGATGTTCCACTGACCGATAAGGAAAAACAAGTTGGTGGAGTGCACGGCGATGGGCACGTAGTCGTCGCGCGCCACGTCGATGGCCTTCTCCGTCACCATGGCCACCTCCTGCTTCTCCTTGATCTCGTTCGACGTGTCTTTGGCCGAGTTCAAAATCTACGAAAGGCGTTCGCGTTTTTCTTATTTTAACAGAATATCACTCGACATGTGATCGCTGCAATATATGTATTGTATATATAGGAGAGTTCCAGCGATACCTCTGGAACAAGAAGGCCTAGAGACTTGAAATTTGGTAGGAATATTCCTTACGGCGAGTAGAGGTCAGCTAAGAACGGGTTTTACGAAATTCCACCCGTAAGGGGGGTTGCGGGGGTTTCAATTATAATTTATGTAGCAAAGCAACGTTTGCCGGGTCAGCTGGTAGTGTATAACCTGAACGGCCTCTTCATCTTCCAGCAAGTGTTCCGATGTCGAGAGAACATTTAAAATCTTCTTCTCAATGTCCTGTAAGAGCCTCCTGTGCTCCGCGCCCTGGGTGGTCAGGTCCGCCTTGGCCTGCTGCAGGTCGGGCCGCTCGCGCGCCACCACGCGCGCCAGCAGCTGCGCCTGCAGCCCGTCCTTGGCCAGCATGAAGTTCACGAGAGTCACCCGGACGCCTACTTCCGGCAGGTAGTGCGGGTTTGCCAGTTTCGTGCTTATATATAACCTGAGAATCGTAAAATTATTTAAGTACTAGCGGTGCCCGCGGCTTCATCCGCGTTTGAATTTAACAAAAAAGTTATTGTTAAAATGTTAAAATAAAAGTATCCTAATTTACTCCTTGTTATATCAGCTATCTGCCAGTGAAAGTCCCGTCAAAATCGGTCCCGCCGTTCCAGAGTTTAGCCGCAACAAACAGACAGGCGGACAAAACTTGTAAAAAATGTTATTTTGGTATATGTACCGTGTTTACATAATATGCATTTTGTAAATAGCGGTTATTTTAATTACAAACAGACCCTCTAATTTTATTTATCACTATAGATGATACATATTTTCAGACAATTCGTCAGTATGGTGTATATTATTATGCCCTTGTTTCGCGACTCACTTGAAATCCTTGCTATATTCAACGATGGTGTCACCTATCTTGATGCAGAGCGCGCCGCCCTGGCGGAAGGTCTGCTGCTGCAGCAAGGGCTCCAGCATCGGGTCCAACTCCTCTAACACGTTTTCTAACAACACCTTCAAAAGTATGTTTCATGAGTCAGCTTAGTGGTATTACGAATATACAAAAAAAATCTCTCATGTCTTTATTGAGAAACTATACATAAAGGCGAGAATTAGGTACATATTTGAAAACAGTGAACATGGCGAATAGACATCAATTTGGCCAAAGTTTAAATGTAATCTTCATAAAATACGTTAGTATTTAACAAGGCATTGCCTAAGAATCCCATGCCGTATTCTAATTAGACTACATTCCTTAACGTAGAACATTCATTGAATTTACGGAACTAAATATGTACATATGTATATGGTTACCATCATCTAGTATGGTTAAAACCTCACCTTTGTCAATCTTTAACACTAATAAAAGCGATACACAAGTAAAATACATTTGATATCGAAGTTTGTGTGTAAAATGGACTAACCGGTTGACCAAACTGCACAGCATTCTCCAGTACTCGGCCGAGGTCCGCCTGGGTCATTCGGACGACACAAAGATTGTTCGGTTTCTCCATATTCTTGATCCACCTGTTCGCTTGGCCCTGGGGGTCGATCATGAGGGGCCAACGACGCGCAGTCCTTGAGAATAAAATAGCATGAATAACAAAATAAAATAAAACAAATACACTTCTGGTACGGGGTCGTAGATACTTTTATTATGTGCGAAAACAAAAATAAAATAATACACGGCAATAACAACAGCAAGGAAAACAAAATAAATAATAGAACATATAGTAAATAAATAAAGTTTTGATACTTTACCTCAAACAATTTATCTACTTACAGGTGCTAATTGTATACTCGTATATTTACAGTTACAATTGTCTTACATGATAATGATGGCACTCTGAACGCTAAAGTCGTCGGAGGGCAGCCCGTCGATGTTCCACTGCTGGATGGTGACGGGCTCGCCCAGCGACTTGATCAGGCTGAAGTCGAGGGTGCACACGATGCCGCAGTCGTGGCACGCTTGAGCCCACTTTTTAACCTTCGCACGAATATTTGAAATTGTTGAATAAACGTGAGAAAAAAAAATCAAAATAATACACACGATATCATTAAACGGAAACACAAATACTTGAATTCACACAAATTGAATTCACACAAATATTTGAAATTGTTAAATGAAAGTGAGAAAAAATCTGAAATATCATACTGAACACGCTATCATAAAACGGAGACACCGATACAATTATTGATATTACAAATAAATTTTTATCATTATAGAACGATACGATTGACTAGGAGGAGACTTGGATCGGATAAAAATTACAGAATGATTTATAAAATTATATTGCGGGGCAACCCGGTAGGCCAGCATCAAATTGTCGAAACTACGTAATAACAATCATACTCACTTGTTCATTTCTGAACACCGCGGTGAACGGTCCCAGGTATGCAATGATACCGGCAGCTATTAAAATGTCACCTGAAATTTTTTTATTTCTCTAATTTCTTATTTTTTTATCAATATTCATTAAAATTAACTTACGTTTGCTATGCTCAAAGTATCAGGTCGTACGTAGAGCTTTTAGTAAATTTAACTCTACAAAGGAACCTAATTAATAATGTAAGGAAATTCAATTAAGTAGCGGTATCGAACCTTTTGAAGATGAGCATACATCCGGTAAGTATTGATCTCGAGTAATTGGAAGTTTTCTTCGTTCAGGGAGAGCAGAGTTCTCGGGCGCTGAAGCCTTATGAAAGCAAATTCAATATCCGCCGTACCTCCCCGAGCGTTTCCGCGATGAAAGAACGCTTTTAATGTAGATATATATTGGAACCTAACAAGACGGGTTCTCGCGGGAATTTGTACAAGGAAAATAAAAAGCTTCTTACATTTTCTGTTACTCGGTTTCGCTTTGAATCAGCAACGAATAAAATCTGTCAGTTGTCAAGTTAAAGACTACATTATCCCCCTCACAAAGGATTCGGCAGGCTTTTGTAAATAATCTTATTACAAAGGTATAGACAATCCGGGAAAGTCGTTCGGTTTCAAAAAGGTTTTCAAATCGAGAAAGATTTTATTCAAGAATTCAAAATTGTGAAAATAATTGTTTACAGAACCACTAAACAATAATGAAATCTCAACGAGGTTGGTGACTGCAAGAGACCTAAGTTTTTGGATCGCTCTTTGTAGCCCACTCAATGTTACAAGAGTTCTTACGTTTATTTAAATATCGGTATGACGATTTGTAGCTCAAATATTTAGTTTTGTCCGTCAAAGTGTTGGAAACCTCTAACTGATGCATAAGAATGAATAGTATGATAGTTATTCAGAACCTGTAAGGGAGTTATAGGTTTCCCGCAGACTCTTGGCAATGAGCGTCCAGCGGCTCTTCTCGCCGCCCAGGCCGGAGATGAGCATCTCGGCGCGCTTCAGCTTGTTGCTGCAGTCCATCACCTCGTCGTCCAACATTTTCTGCTGCCGGCTCTGTTCCGCCAACGCTTCCTCCAGGCCTTGCAATTTTATTTGTACCTGAGGTATAGTTCTATATTCATTTCTTTTCCTGTGATAAATCCCTTATCCAAATAAAAACGAGTGTAATAATGGGAATATTTTACATCACTATGTTAACATATGTGACTTTTTAAAATTTTGTTAACATATTTTTTGATCCAAGCAAAGTGAGTAGTGGAGTCATCACTCTCGTTTTCTATTCGATATATTTTTTTTAATTCCTCGCGTTACCTCCTTCAGCTGCGCCTGTTTGATGGCGAGCGCGGCCATGGCCTTGTCGTACACGGCCTGCGCGGCCGCCAACCGCTGCTTCTTCGGCGCCACCACTTTTGCCACCTTATCGTATTTCGTCATCGCGATCACCCATTTGCACATACCTGACAAACAAAACTTTTTAATTCAATTACATAACTACTCGTAATAATTTTGCCGCGTATTTCACATAGTTCACTAAGTAATTGCATGTATTTTGGCCACTGACCAAAATGTAGATTGTGATCTATATATTAATTACACTCACCCTCAGCCGCCACCGAGACGGCTCTTATCTTTTCTGGTACGAACCCATCGTCCTGCATGACCGTCGTCATTAGCTTCTTCATGACAGGCGGGGGAATGTTGTCTTTGTCATAGTTCTGTAGCGACTCCAGGAACTTGATGTCATTGAGCAATTTTTTCGATGGACCCCAAAAATCTTCTATTGTTCCAACTCCAGAGGGATTTGGAATCTTGTCTGGTTTTACTTCCTATGATTGCAAAGATATTATTAGAAATAATAAAAGTCAGATCGATGGTCGTTTTCCTCACAAGAATACTATTAACAATACTTAAAGCTCAAGGAATGTCGAAAACGTTTTTGTCATACTTACAGGATCATCCTTTTATTGAAAGCGGTTAAGGAAAACATAAAAATAAATATAAATAATACAGTGTTATTTTAATCCATAATAATAGTAAAATTAATATATTTGATTGTAACACATTGTACCTTTAGTATACAAATAGCTTCCATTACGAGTTTAATGCCTCTCGGTGGACTTTTCATGGTCTTGATGAAGGTAATGTCTTGCGGCGTGAGAGTGTCCAGCGCTGCCAACGCAGCATTCAATATGGGCATAGCTTCAGCCAAATCGGCATCGCATTCGTCCTTTATGCCTTGAGCTTCTTTAGCCTGTGGAAATAGAAAGAGTATAAATTTGTCTGAAAATAATAGCATCAACTTATACAAGAAATACAAAATATGGTGCGACGTATGTTGTGTTCAGCAGGTTCGTTTTATACTAAATACCCTGTACTCTCGACCACTACGATAATTATTATAATTTTGATACATTTTTAAGTAATATACCCAAGTTGTAATATACTAAAACTAAATTCGCTTTACACGAAAAGTTCTTTAACCGAACGGAACATGTATTTATTTAAATTTTCCTTCAATTATATTTGACATTTCACCTGTTCTTCAGCCGCGGCCTGGTCAACGAGAACCTCAGCTTCCACTAGCGCTACTCCCTCCTTCTCTTTTTCGACCTTCGCCGTGGTCTCGGCGACGGCCGCGGCACCCGCCGCTAGTTTCGGCTGCAATATTTCCAGCGCTTGCTGAAGAGCCGCTACCGATTTAGCAGCAATAGCTAGCTGGTCCAAACCTGTTATGTACCGCTTTTCACCGGTTATTAATTCCCTGAAAAGGATTATTAGAATCTTTGAAGTCACTAAAGGTTTTTGTTATATAGTATGCGTGCGTTTAATTACTAACTCGTCTGATGGCAGGTGAGGTCTAGGATGTAGCACGCTTGCCTCTAAAGTGCCTATTCTCACTTGACTTAAATAGTTCTAAGATTTGAATATTATTATTTTTTTCAATCAAAGCTAATGCTCTACTTAAATTGTAATATGTCAATTTAATCCTTACATGCGCTTCTTTCCCAGCAAAGATTTGAACATATTGATAAGTTCTAGATACGCAGTCGGCGTCACATAATTGTATCGCTTAAGACGAAGTAAGAATTGTCTCGTCAATTCTTGTGTATCGGTGTGGAACATTTGGCACAGCTTAATAGCAGTTTCACGTTCTAAATCAGTCAGTTCTACATCTTTTAAGAAACGAGTTGCAACGGCCAGTAGGGCATCTGGGGGCCATTCCTAGGACAATCGATTAAAATTGAGTAAAATATTCATCTGCTGCTAAAATTAAATAAACGTCATAAAATTTTACCAGGTTACATTGTCATAGTTATAGAATATTCATTACCTGGAACCAGTCAATGGTGCAGCAGTTTACTAACGACGGGAACTTTCGTATGCGAGTTCTCAAGGACGTACCCGCCGGTGACATGGCCAGTACTATATGTAACTGGTCTCGAACTATCGAGACAAAGTACGCATATAACGCAGTAGGACTTCCATCAGTTTGTAAAGATTTATCGCGCTGTCGATCGATCTAGATAACGAATAGAGAAAAAAATAAACTAGAAAATCGAGCGTCATTGACCTGATACAATTTGAGACATGCCAGTTGCTTACTTACCACTCGCATTTTCTCGCACAGTTCTGCCTTCTCATCCGCGCCGAATATATTGGGCACTTCTCCGGAATTGAGCATGTTATTTACGTCCTCTAAAAATCCTTCTTCTTTTATCTGTCAAACAATACAACATTTTTAAGAAGGCGTTAAATTACGATTCAAAAACAGGTTTAATATTATTGTTATGGGCTTACCTGCGATTCTATAAACAGGAATACCATGTGCAGGTCTGGTGTACTCGACTTCCTTAACAAAGTCTTCAGATCTTCTCGCCATTCGGTCTTGCCGTAAGTCCGACTCATTTCAACCTAGATAAACGCACTTGTTTAACTTATTACCCTCTCAAAGCCACTATCACTCACTCTAAGCTGCGCCCAGACCAGTAGGGAAGTAAGGATTGTGGTGAGCTGTGGTAGGTGGTATCCACTGACCTGAAAGAGGTCATACTCGTTGATGTGCGCAGCGAGGCGGGTGAGCGACTGGCGGCCGGAGCCCCCCAGCCCCACCAGCAGGGCGTGGGAGCGAGGCTGTGTCAGCACCCGACAGATACGAGACACGTGCTCAATCGCGAACCTAACCACAAATGAAATATATGCATAGAAAACGGTAAATATAGCGTAGCAATGATAGTAAAGAAACATTTAAAATTCACTTACGGTCTATGTTTCTGATACTAAATAGAGTTAAGACAAGACGACACGCATATAAAATTCGGGAATATGTACCTGAATAGCACAAGATTCATAGGTTTCTTAGACATATTATTGAATTCGACTAAAAATGCATCAACAGTTGCATTTAAGTGTTCCATGTTGGTGGTTTCCATGTAAAAACGGGTATCAACTTTCGGATTTGCGAAATCACAGTAAATCAGATTTCGAAGATGAAGATCGGTTATCTGAAAAAATGCGTATATATTGCAGACAATAATTAAATTTCTCTACGGTGAATAATTTTTAACCGATAACCAATAGCGTAAGCACAATAGGATGGATAACCTTGTCATTAGGACTATTAAGAAGACGCGATAGCATTTTATCGAAATTGTCGTTTAGATGTAAGGCGGTAGCTTCGCGAAGGCACTCAACCAGCCAGTGTCTGTCCGAGTCCTCTATGAGCCGGTCGGAGAATACCCTCAAACACTCATGCACCCACAATCGTTTGATTGACTGCAGATCTGGTGTCACTTCCGGAACCGATAATAACACTCCCTGGAAATAAAATGATCAACTAAATGTTCACATACATTTGAAATTCAATAATTTTAATACAATACAGACAGTCATAATACCAAAATAACCCTCGAAAAGTCACGCAAATTGAATGTGTAATGCGACTTGGATGGAGTTGGTAAAAGGTTTAGTCGACACTGCTTGTACACTTCCAAAGTGCCAGCTACGATCTCTTCGATGCACGGATCGAAGTCCTTTGAGAATCCTCTGAAAAGTGAAATGTCCAAAAGTTTGGTAAACTGAATGTCAATTAATGTCATAATCCTAATCCAAACGATAGTATTGAAACCTCGTATCCAAATGCCATAGCATTATCCTGCCGAATATTACTTGAAGAGTGTCATCGTCGAACTCGTCAATGCAAAAGAATGAGAAATGACGCGAAAATCTGGGCGTTATGAGCTTAGCTCCAGGCGTCGGCTTGCCCATGGCGCACATAAACTGCAAACGAAATAGGATTCAAAAGTCAAGAGGATATGCAACAATAGGATATATGTATATGTTATGGTAAACAAGAATCTTACTTGGACATCGATGAGGTGCATCGCGACATTGGTTTTACGGTCATACCATAAGCCAAGATCGATGCCTTGTCGTAACACTTCAATGGGAGGTTGCGCGCCGTACGTCTCCGCCTGCGGCATGCTCACGTCGTCCACGAACACCACGCTGTAGCAGCCGATGGGCGGTCCAAATACACCTAAAAGAAATTTAGATATATGTCATTTAACGTCCGGTGCAGAAGAAGAAATATTTCAAACACTTACTCAACAATTACTAACCTTTTCGTCTTTTGTCCAGTTTGCCCATGATAATGTCTTGTGTCTGGTTGCAATTCGTTTGAGCCGAGAACGCCATTATAAGGGCTTTGTATACTTTAGTGTCTACTCGTTTCACTAGATAATCCTGAGGAAAAGCAAACATTAGTCAATTCAGGTGAAATCAGGTAAGCGATATAGTATCGAGAAGTTATGTTAACGTACAATAATGTAAGAAGACTTTCCCGTGCCGGTTGGTCCAACCATCATGACGGCTTTGTGGTGTGTCACGAGCAGCTTGAACAGCGCGAGGTAACGAACGCTGTCTAGAGTTGTGACCAGAATTTGATTCGGCGGCGTGTCTCGACTGATGGGCGGCGCCGACACCACGTCGTCCTGCCACGGCTTCCATTTACCTTTGCCCTGGAATCACAAATTTTATAAATCGTTTTCACGGTGCTTTTAGATAAATAGATATGAATCTATCCCTAGTATTGGTGTACATAGCCGTATTGTATCCAAACTTACCTCCTTGATGAACCGATAGTCATAAACTAATCCGTCCTTAGGGATGGTAAATATGTATTGCTTTTCCGGCTTGGCTATCTCTCTGGGATAACCCAAAGCATTTGAAACGCTTTCTGGGAACTCTTTCTCTAGGAGGCCACGGAACAACATGTCAAATTTAGGGCGACTGTCCGCTTCCAAAGTCGCTCCAATCGACCAAATACACGAAAAGAAAAACACGCCCTGGTTAAAAGCAGACATAATCTCATTCTCGTCAGTTTTATTTAACAAAGTAGCTCTCAAACTAATCGTTATGTGAGTTTACCTCCAATTGTGCTCGTACATCGAGATCAGATATTTGTTCTACATACTTTTCATCGTAGAAATCATCCATGAAGGTATCAAAGAGATTCATACACGCCACGACCAAATTGCTTCGAGATGTGACGTACATTTGCTGGAAGATACAAATAAATTTCACATTTATTTCCGCCAGAATCTATACGAGCATGACAAAAATGTACATTTCTACTTCTAATTGAGACTAGATTATAGTTCGTTTCCTCACTTACTCTCACTCACTTTAACTTTACCGGAGTACTCGACGAGCCAAAGTAGCGGGGACAGGAACCGGTTGAAAAGAGTTCTGATGAGGTTACGATTGTGTCCGTGCAGCGTGGGCGGCAGCGTGTTCAGCCACGACTCCATCAGACACTTCCAGCCGAGGCCTTTCGGCTCCATGTATATCATACCGCATCGAGACACCTAATACACGTGTGAAAAAAATTCTCAATTAAAAAAAACAAAGACGAAAATAACAAAACACAATGTCTTTTACCTGAATGTTTATGAATATGTATAGCAATTTTAGATCAATCAATCCATATTTTACTATTCAAAGCGCACAAATTTTAGATAGAAGGCAAATCTTTACAAAACCAAACTAAGTACTTAAAAAGAAATCAAATAAGAACCATATGGAAATTACAATCAACAAGTTCGGTTATTAAGTGTGCGAAAGTCACCGTGGCTGGTGAAGCGGCTTCCAGGTCCATGGGCTCGAACACGAGGTTGGTGGTGGGCGCGAGCTGGATAATTTCGCCGCTCATCAAACACAACTTCTTGTTGTCGTCCAGCACCGTGTTGAGGTTCTCGATCCAGATCGCGTCCACCGGCCCGTCGAATATCAGCCACTTTCTATGTGTGCAATGGGTTTGAGCAAAAACTTACAAGTCTGATATTAACTGATCTTCCGTTTTGTCAAACTTCATTATCTACTTTTACAGCTGAGGTTCAATCTAGAGAGTATTAAGTCTTTCGTCTACATAGCTACATATAAATAGAAAACATTGAAATACTAAATATTACAAGTAACTTCAAGACGTGTGGAACTTTAGCTACATATACGAGTATGTATGGCCGCGATACCTGTTGTCGTTAGTGGAGACGGCGAACGCCCGGTAGCTGACCGCCAGGATGCCGTCCGACCACTCGTGCGACACCGGGTCGAACTGGCCGTACAGTTGGCCCATCGTTATCGACTTAGGGTTGATCACTGTCCACTCCACGGCGTTCTCGTCCATCAATTTCTATAATACGACCATATCACGTGTATTTCGAAGACACTAAATGAGTAAACGATATTATTATCGTAGAAGTGGAAGATGACTGACCTTCTCGGAGACCAGGCCGAGCGCGGCCCCTAATGCATGATAACATTTGGTCTTCCCTGAAAACGGAAACCCGACCAACATGAGCCCGTGTCGCACCAGAATCATCTCGTACAACTGTAGAACCTGCAAAGTTCCGTCAACCATCATATACTGCAAGTAAAGCTACAAACAATTTTAATACTTTTAATAAAGATATTAGTATTTGCTGAAAAATGTCGTATCCTATACCTTTTCAATGAAGAAGTCGTTGGCTTGTAAGTTGAGCGGAACACACATTTCTTTAAGACAGGCGACTAAGTGCGGCAAGCCTGCCTGCGGTAGTGGCAAACCGGGGAACAAGTCACCGATGATACCCTACAATAATAATATAAACATAAAAATAGCCATAATATCATACAGGAATTATTTTAATTCACCATGAAGCCTGTTACATGCCGATGAGCAGACAAACGATGTCCCTTATACACACACCTATGCGTGATCTAGTGTTAATGGATTATTTTGAAGTATTTACTCGTCTATTCCTTTATCGAATATTATTGCTAAACAATCGAAAGGAACTGTGGATGGATAATAAATTACCTACAACCATATCTCACCATAAACAAGGGCACATCGTGTTCGAGGAATTTCGGCAGATTGACGTCTTTGATGGACCGCAGCAGGATGACGTCCTCGACCTCGTCGGGGTAGCGCAGCTTCAGGGCGCCCGCCGCGCGGAGGACAGACTTCACCGCCCGCATACCTATCACGGTTGACTGCTCTTATTATTTTTACTACAGCACCATCATGCCAGGGCCTTAAGGCAGAAAGCATCGAGTGCTAAACATCTCTAAACTCCATTACTCTCTTCATACATACACGCTGTTTTCTGAGATTTCTATAATTAGCCAGTGTCTGATCGGTTACTAATTGCTCTTAATAAAGGATAAGTTGAACTCCAATGCCTACCTGAAACCTTACCCCTTACAACGTGATACCACTTTTTAGCATATTGCGCGCACGGTGGAGTTTCAGTTTTAATGGAAGAGTAATTTTTTACGTTCATATCGACTAAGTGAAAATTCAAAGAAATGTCAAAGAACCGCGACATTACTGAATATGGCTTTGTAAATGTACATCACATTTTCACTATAATCTAAATTCAAATAAGGTTTTCTACTATATATATAAAACTCAAAGGTGACTGACTTGGTGATCTATCAACGCACAGCCCAAACCACTGGACGAATCGGGCTGAAATTTGGAATGCAAGTAGATGTTATGACGTAGGCGTGTGCTAAGAATGGATTTTGATAAATTCCACCCCCAAAGGCTTGAAATAGGGAATGAACGTTAGTATGTAACTTTGTTAATTTTAAACCTATCGGGCCGAGACTTTCCGTGCACAAAGCTACTATGACGAAGGCATCCCCTAAGAAAGGATTTGTATCAATTCCACCCCCAAAAGAATTAAAGAGGGGATAAAAGTTTGTACGAAACTTTTTAAAAATTTAAACCGATTGGGCACTTTAAAGATTAAACTTTTCACGCATACAGCTACTATTATGTGGCAATCTGTTGATTTTTTGACCGACTTCAAAAAGGAGGAGGTACTCAATTCGTCTGTTATTTTTTTTTTTTTTTTATGTTTGTTACGGCATAATTTGGCTCTAAGTTAATCGATTTTGAAATATTTTTTTTCCAATCGAAAGGTGATGCTTCTGGCTTAGTCCCATTTTTGTTTTGATCTAGATCTGACCACGGCGACTGTGACAAAACGACGTAAGTCTCAAATTTTTATATAGCATGTGCACGTTAAATGAACATAAAATTCACGCCAGGTCTTTAACGGGTTCCTCATTTCAGTTTGGTCCAGATCTGATAATGGCAAAAGCACATAAGTATTAAATTTCCACTAAGCATGCGCGCGGTAAATGTTACCGCATAATTTCGTCCTGCGTGCACCGATTTCGAAATTGCTTTTTTCTATCAAAAGGTGATGCTTCTCTTGTAGTTCCATTTTTATTTTGGTTCAGATCTGACCACGGTAACCATGTCAAAACGACATAAGTCTTCAATTTTTATATAGCATGTGTAGACTAAATGGACATAGAAATCACGCCAAGCAACTAACCGATTCCGCATTTCATTTTGGTCCAATTCAAACGATGGCAAAAGCACATAAGCATTCAATTTCCATAAAGCATGCGCGCGTCAAATGGTCTCTTGTTTTATTGGAAATGGGCTTGGAATTGAAATCTATCATTGTATATATTGGAAAGAATGTTCTTTGAGGGTAGCCTAATAAGAGTTTGGTTAAGTTCTCATCATGGGATCTATGATAAAGTAATGGAACTCTTCAATTCTTAGAAGCAAATTAACGACACTCGGCAGAGTCGTTTATAGGCTATCCTGATATTTCAGTTACCTACAGTAACGTCGTTATGGTAAAGTGAGTGTCGTAGTCGAGTATGATAATCAATGTAACTCCTTAAAGACTTACATACAACATTGGTGCAGCTGTATGTAGTACGTACCCTGTCTCGTATGACCAACAGGTTTAGTAGGTCTATCCATATTCAGAGATATTGGTTAGTGTAGGTACTTCAGATTCA
>DWQT01001574.1:0-16305 GCA_018244895.1 Myscelus amystis hages
AGTACATTACAAGAAATGCTAATCAAATCTGCGATTACAATTATACTAATAGTAATTTTCAGGGCTCTACAATTTTATAGAAAAATTGATATTTAATACATAAAATCGACGAAGTTGAAATGTTCGATAAATTACGAATTTTCAATAAAAGAATTAATTGCTAACTAATTTTATATTTTTTTTGTTCCGTGACGTGAATTATAAATTATTTTCTTAATAATTTTACTTGCATCATTGTATGACGCACATCAAAATTATAGCTTCAGTAATTCCTTTTGTATCCTTTATAACATAGCCGCATATATAATTTATTGCGCTATAACAACAAAAAACAAATTTTCAGCATAACATTATATACATTTATATTGAAAAATCTCATATAATTTAGTATTCTCGTATAAAAGCCGCTTAGACGACTAGTATCTCTTCAATCATTATCCAAATGTCACGTGCCTGTTAAGTATATAAAATTCTTTTCAGAGTTTTGCATCGCGTTACTTAAAAGCATAGTTAAGCCTCGGGTTTTCGATTCCATGTGGCACTGTAGCTCACGTCGTCGTACGGTGGCACATATAAATACATACGAGCTGCGCTCCTGGCGAGACTGCCCGCTGAAACCGCGCCGAACACAGCAACCTAGCGCTCGCGCACTCGGCCCATACACGTATTAAAGAACAGCGCAATTTTTACTGTTCGAGACATCAACTACCACAATGAATAATCCAGAACTGTATCAAAGCCATAATTCCTTACAGAAGAACGACACCACACTGTGCCTCCAAGAGTTTGCAACAATCATCAATTGGAAAAATAATGGTGATAAAATAATAGACATAGGGTGTGGGGACGGAAGTGTCACCGTCAACGTCCTGAAAAAATTTGTTCCACCCAACTACGAGAAAATCGTTGGTTGTGACGTTAGCACGGAAATGATTAAGTTTGCCACCCTAAATCATTCCACGACCGACACAAAATTCATAGTGCTGGATATAGAAGGGAAGCTGCCAGAATCTCTTCGAAAAGGCTTCGATCATGCGTTTTCCTTTTACGCACTGCACTGGATTAATCACCAAGAGTAAGTACAATTTTAATGCAGTCCTCATTTCAATAAAATCAATATGTATTGTATATATTTTAAAAACATAAACGAAGTATTTTTTTATATATAGCAATCATAATAATTTTTATCTAGGAAAAATTACCAGATGACCAAATCAAAATGCTTCTTATATTATATTAAAACGTTAAATAAACAATAATTCATCCCTTTACTATCTTGGGTAACTAATTATGCCTATTTTACACATATCAGAATAAAATTTCCTCTCTTTCATCCCAAATATTTGTAATTACAACACATACGAGGAAGACTAAGTCAATAGCCAGAATATCAATAACGTAACTTACACAGTGTGATAAGTAACTTTACACTTTACACAGTAACTTTAAACTTGTAAGTTGCCGCTAGGACCGATTGAGGTCAAGATAAGCCTAATTATATTGAAGCACATATATAAGACAAAAAAAATCCTAATTGTAAAGACATTTCACAAACTATAAACTATTCTTCTTATATATTATAATATATTACGTTTTAATTGCGGACATATTTTGTTCAGTGATCAGTATGATATGGCTCAAAGAATAGTCAAAAAAAAATAAAAAGAAATATACCGGCCGAATTGAGAACCTCCTCCTTTTTGAAGTCGGTTAAATACAGTTCCGGTGCACCTAACTACGACAAGACGAAAAATATAAGAATTTTGTCATTAGGATTTTTCACTTGAAATAGATTAGCTACCTGTTAATTGTTCCCTATATATTATTAAATTATTTTCCCTATATATTATTGATTGTATACATTTCCAGGAGTGCATTCGCAAATATCTACGATCTGCTGGTAGACGGTGGCGATTGCCTGCTCGTGTTCCTAGCACACATGCCGATATACGACGTGTACCAGCATCTTGCACGCACCGAGAGATGGCGCTACTGGCTTAAAGACGTAGACCGTTACATATCGCCCTACCATGAATCACTAGTACGTTGTCTTTTTGTACATTAATGTCGCTAAAATATCTCAAACATTCCTTTACTTTATTCACGAATACTTTATTTTTTAACAGTAACATCTAAATAATTTCATTCGACCGCCATAGTTCTAAGACTACATTTTGTCATCTAACAACATAGCACCATTTTTAAGACTTTTAAAATATTATAAAAGCATCAAACGCTCTGCACAATTTACTGAGTCAATTCTATAATTAATAGTTAATTTTAAACAAAGTACATCTTAAGTGAATCATTCAATAGTTGGATGATCTAAAAAAATAATTAGTATAGGTACACATATATGTACTTTAACATATAGGTAATATAGGTAGTGTAAGAGGTAGGCACATAATATATACAAGAAAAGCCAACTACGTATGTTATTAGGTACATATATATGTGATGTCAACAAAACATTTCAGGAACCGGAAAAGGAAGTCAAGATGATGATGGAGAAAGTAGGATTTACAAACGTCGAGGTTAAAAGTAAACATATGACTTACGTCTACCACAGTATTAGTGCCTTAAAAGGTAAGTTATATACGAACACTCATGAGTGTAGCTATGGCTTGGCGAGGGGGGCGGTTCAAATAAATTAGATAAATATTGACTTTTTTGTCCCCAAATTGCACGCAGAATAATGCACACTCTGAATACTCATACAGCATGTATACAGCAGGCGTGAATATTCGACGCAGTGACTTGTTGCTGAGGCTTAACAACCGAACTGCTCTTGCATGAATATATATTTTATTATCTGCGTTTTCATATTTTATATGTGGAATAAGAGTGCAAATATAATTCCCAATGGCATTCTCCTCCAGTCCATCCTGGCATTTTTTTGCGAAGGGACAGCCTCGTGTTCTTTGTAAATATTTCACCCATTTCCGCCTATGCTGAGGAAGGACTCCGTACTCCCTATACCCACCTATACGTACCTATACATTCATGCGAACTCTTAAAGAATTACACTTCTGACCAATTTCCTTCCCTAGGAATGTTTTTAGATTTCTCTAGTAGCTCGCATTGACCTATTACCAGCAATAGATCACATAAAGGTTTTGTAGTAGAAGAAATATGGCAATTTCGATATATTTTCTATGTTTATACATGTAATATCCTCATCAAAATAGAGTCATTAATTTACAAGTGTTAATAGTTGTGATAAATATTTCGTTTACATATTTCAGAAGCGATAACGGCGATCAATCCGTTCAGAATGCCGAAAGAAATCCACTCCGCTTTTATTGAGGATTATATAAACAAAGTACGTGACATGAGGTTGATGGAACAAACCAATAATGACGACTGCGACTCCGTTAATATCACATTTAATTACAACTTGTTAGTAGTTCACGCCAAGAAATAATAATAAATAATATACAGTTCTATACTGTAAGAACTTCACTTAAACTGTCAACCTTTTAAATTCACTTGTATACCTTAAATATATTTAGAAACAAAATTAATCACAAATATAACAATAAGGTTCAGTGTTATAAATACTTGTTACACAGTGTTATCGGCAATCCTATCCTTATTTAATTTATTTTTTTACCAATTTCCACGCAGATCGATACATTCAAGTTGCTCATGCCAGTGTTAATTTCTTATTGAACTATGAATTTGAAATGTAGGTAGTAAGTGTGGCGAGCTACTTATACCTACTGAATTGCTTTCACAACAAAATATTAAATAGAATTCCAAGAAGATTATAAATCGCTTACATTTTCAGAAGGGTTTATGTTGCTGAGAAGTTAAAGTTTGGGTATTAAACTTAAGTACAATTTAAGTCTATAATTATGTATAACTGATTTAATAATGGTATAGTAAACATAATGGTAAATAATGAAATATTTAATATATAATTATAGTGCATAAATATATGTAATTGTGTGTTGAAAAGTGAAATTGTATGTCTTCCATGTCCCAAATAGCTTAATACTTAGAATGAATACCGGACTAAAAATATTTTACCAACAGGTAAGGATATAAATTTAGTTGCATAATGCTATAATACAGCTTATTTTATTATTAAAATTAACTTGTAATAACATCGACAGATATAATAAAATTTATAAATTCCAAAGAATTCTCCGTTTTCCCAACTGAATTACATACAACGACGGACCTTTTTACAACAGTCCAAGCCAGTATCTCAATGGCTGAAGTGTCATAGCAACGATTATCATAATGTGCATACAGGAACGCGCATCATCAGGGGTATTGCAGTCGTCCCACAACACAACTCAATTCAATTCAACTCATCAACCGTTCGTTCTCGCTTCATCTTTACCCTCAACATTTTTTTTAAATATCTTTAGCTCCACAGACTTGAGCTCCGCGCCTGTTTTGATTTACTTTTTGATTAGCAATTTGTATCTACAATTGTAGTTGATTTAGGTTTACATGCCTTCTTTTTTCCAGGGTTAAGGAGCCTCTGTTGCGGATCTCCATTGCAATGTTGTAGGCTATCCTGTCCGCCGAGACATTTGTAGCTTGTCTGATGCTGAGTGATTTATAATTCGTTCGTTATCGTGTGCCACGCGCAGCTACTCGAATCTCGTCGACCACTAGTACTCATTTTATCATTTATTTGCCAGATTGACTAGCCTTGATGTATTAATTTATCTATTTATTGATCACTCCCGTAGTATATATTTACACATTGTTTGCGGTACTGCATAAAAATAAGTAAACCAATTTTGTATCAGTATAAATAAAATTAAAAATACATATAACCATGACATTTTAAACATTACAAATAAAATAAAATTGAAATATTGCAAATAAAATTAAAATAATATTAATTACAATTCTCCTCTCGTAGTGAGAAGGATTTAGGCCGTACTCCACCACGCTGGCCAAGTGCGGTTTGGTCGACTTCATACACCTCAGAATATATTATACACCTTATAACCTCTGTACCGTTGTACCGTGGTGCATACCAAGATCGAACCCAACCCCGGAGTGAAAGGTTGAATTGCAAACCACTAGGCTTTTTAAGATCATATCACTGCTTTTTAAGGATTTAGTTTACATAAGATTCATTTGAGTGACGTAAAAAAATGAATAACATTCTTTTTACTTATTTCAAATTCACGTACATACATGTACCTACGTAGATGTACCTACGTACAACGTTTAATGAATACAGAGTCAACATGAAGGAGGCAGTCACAACGGTACAAACTTTAACGAATAAACATTAAATAGCGTTGTTCGGTTCATTCGATCTGATTAAAGTTAGCTACTGATCAGTAGAAATAGGCACAACGACGACCTACCGTGCCGAAAGACCGAATAACAATAGGTCGATATAAAAACTACTTGCGACCTTAGAAAGAAAAGTCAGGCACGCGAATCATGTTTATTATGTTTTTTTCTTATACACACTGTTCATAAAAATACACATTATGTTACCTCGTTTTGACATTACAATAGTCTTCGTTAGAAATTCACCATAGAAAAACGATGTGCCATAAAACCCCCTTGTTGCTTCAGAAATATTTGTTCGTGAGAAGTAATTGCCCTGTGAAATTTAATACCCGATATGTTTTATATATTATTTTAAATGTTATTTGAGATAAATAAACAGCACCAATATGAACTATGCTAATTAATCTAGAACATTATCCACATAAAACGCAATGTACTGTACTCCATTTAATCACTATACATTATTAACAGTAAGGATTGACATTAATAATAATAAGTGGACATTGATGTTATACTCGTAGGTACATATAATGAATACAAACCTTTTTAATCAGACATTTTTCTGCATTAAAAAACTGCTCAATGCGGCTCGCGATGGCATAATGTTGACATGGATCAGTAATTTTGTAATTAAACAGTGTTGTTTTCTGTTTTCCCTTTACTGAATATATTGTAACTTTTACCTGTCGTGGAAGCAATTCAATTAAAGTTATTAAATCGATAATGAAAAAAATTAATGTCGGAAACACGTTATACCTACTCGTATATTGGCAATTGATTGGACATAACGACATGAACGATTGCAGAATTAGGGAACAGATTTTTAATACTATTCTGAGCGGTAGGTTCGGCAGAGGTACAGCTTATAGAGTATAGAGTATGACACATCGTAATTAGTCCTTTCAAATCATGAAGTTTCGGTACTTCCCACAATGGTATCCTTACCTCGTCAATATAACTTGATGAAAAAAATGTAAAATTCAGTTGAGCAACATAGTCTTCCCTTTCTTTGATCAATTCCATGGTATATTGAGTAATATTCCTTAATTTTGGCCCGGCACAAAGTTCGAAGTGAGTAAATTCTAACTCGTATGGACCCTGTAACTCCAAAAATTGGCAAACACAGTTACTTATTTTTGGCACGAATGGAAATATTCCTATGACTAGCTGTCCCTGCAAACGTTGCTTTGCCTTATAAATGATTTTGCCGTTGTCGGAATATTTTTTATTGCTGCTCCTCTCCTATTCATCTTTGCGTGATGTTATCTAACACTTACATAATTTTTCAAATTGGACCAATATTTCCTGAGATTAGCGCGTTCAAACAATCAAACAACCAAACAATCAAATTAACTCTTCAGCTTTCTATTATTAGTACAGATTCTCTATTTCCTATCTTTTCATTACTGCAAGATCCTAGCATTCTGAAGACTGTTATGTGGATGGGCCAAAATGACGACAGTCAGTGGCCTGTCTTTGCTAAATGCGAGCAGTACCGACCCTTTTCCAATGTCGCTCCGCGCCCCCCTTCAAACTGACTGCTCGGAACAAGACCACCACCTTCCATGATTATTTCTCTATCACCATAATTATTTTTGCTTTCGGCGAAAATCGATAATTTCCAATCAAATAAACCGGGTAATGTCTTCCTATATTCCATTTTTTTTTCAAAAGGTTGGTACCGCGATGCCACAGTAGGGACATCAGGGTATTTAGACCCAGCACAACCTCTCGGTGGCCAAAACGACCTCAGTGGCCTCGCTGGTGGCGGGATCAAAAGATTTTCGATGTATTAAAAACAATTTGACAAGTGGTAGAACCTAAAATGTGCACTACCTAATTGTCGGTGTACAGATGTATTGAAATTGGTGGTTGATGTCTGTGTATGGTAGGCGACGCTCATGACTGGTGATCTTAAAAAGTAAAGTTTATCAGGGACACGATATAATATTCATAAAGCAGTTTATACTCACATAATTACTGAAACTGTTAGTTGTGTCGTCTGTAAAATGTCCTCTAGAAATTAATGTGAAAAATAAAAACTGTGAAAACCAATTTATCAAAGACATGTTGTCACAGTTAACTCTATAAACCATAAAAACATTTCGCAATATTACAATGTAGGGTTTAGATTTAAAATAGATTTACATGCATCTTTTGTAATCGTTTTATAATTTTCATCGTCGTTTCGGATCGTTTAGTTAGATTTTATCGTAAACAATTTGTACAATAGTTGATCTCATTGCCAGCTTGACTCCCGGCTTGAAACACATACATTTTTATTGATCTGTCGGTTTATATTATTAAAACGATAGTCGATAAAATTGAACAGCAAAGTTATAGCCGAAGAAAAGAGAAGGATAAGTAATTAAGTAAACTTTTAATTCAACAAACAGGTTTGGTTAAATAGTCAGTTATATAGTATATCCGAGAGAAAAGAAGGATTATTGTATCTAGGATATATACCTAGGTATAGGTACCTAGTTACCTAGCTACCTACCTGTTGTTGCCGAGAACAAAATGCCTGAGCTTGGCTGATAATCCAAATGAGTATTATAATATATTATTATAATTAGTTTATTACAATAAATAAGACTATTATAATATGTATAAATATAATCAAAAACCATGTACCCTACTACATACGTACCTTTACCTAGAGACACCTTACCTCATACATATGTACGTACATACACACCGTTTTGCTTTGCGGACTTGGCTGGAAGCACTGCAGTGTGCCTTACGCATAAATATAAAATTAAAAAATTCTACAGCAAAAGCATTACGACGCGTATTTAAAACTACTAATGGTTATTTAATATGTTTTGAATTAGTTCATTACATATACGAGTGTGTATATTATACTAAATTTAAAGTAAATATATGGTATACAAACTTATCATATTATTTAAAAATATTTTCAATAATAAATATAACTAAACTAAATATAAAACAACGAATGAAATCCTCGGTTTTGTGGTACGCTGTCCAAGAGATTGGCTACATTGAACAGCTAGACTTATTGCTTGCCCAAAGTAAGTCATTAAGTAATGTGACATTATTTGCATGAAATAATAAGAGTGATGCATTTGGATAAGGCAAGACAGGTTTGTAAGGACAGAGATATGTGGCACTCGGTGCTTTCTGCCTACCCCGTTAGGGACCTGGCGTGATGGTTACGTATGTATGTAATAATATGCGATTTTTTTTTATGGGCTGAACTATGTTTTTGTAATCTGTGACGGTCTGCAATTACTAAAGGCGACCCCTTACTGGCAGGTTTAAAGACATTTCACGTCAAAATGTATATTTTTACCTGTTTTTATTTCCATTACTTTTCCTGGCGTTATTTAAGATTAAATGTCAATGTCAAACTCATGCAATAAATGAAATTTGAGATCAATTTGGTTGCGAGATTATCTAATTTGGTGACTGAATCCCCTACATACCGATCTCTAAAACAGGTTGACTTTATTACTGAGGTATTGCAATGTAATTAAACATCATAGAAAAAACAATCCAAATTTTGTCAATTACAACAGCCGTTATCAAATCATCATTATTTATTTTTCGTCCACATGACCACATCATCATCATATTATCATATCAAATGAATATAAACATACATACATATTCCACATTGTAATAGAATTATTATTACTGGATTGATTTAAACTGCATTTATATAGTTAAGTATTTTAAATGCCAATTCTAGTATGATTTAATTTAATTTTGAATCATCTTATTTATTCTATTGATATTAAGTATCCCACAGGAAATATAAAATCAATAACGCACAATATAAAGTTGTTGTACACCGAGAATGAAGAAAGGAAAGGTAATAAAAAGATTTTATTGCATGATATGAAAAAAAAAATTATAATAGGTTTATTCCTGCAAATTAAAAATTACAGATACAGTCTGATATATCACTTCAACCACCGAAATCTGACGATCAGGAGAAGGAACAAATCACTGTTCCGCTAGACATTATAACGGTTAAGATTTTGAATCTCAGAACACCCGATGAGGCATCTAGAAAATATGCCATAGAAGTTAATTTCTACGATCAAATACTACTGAAAGGAATAATTCAATCAGAAGAGGGAAAAACAGTTACAAAAAAGAGACCAATTGCTCGAGGCATTCTGAGCTATGATCCATCTGATTACGAAAAAATGTGTATCTTTGCTGACTATCCTTTGACCGGTTTGTTATTATTTAAACTTGAATGTCATGACTTCGTAATAATGTTCACCAGATATTAATATAACTTATTTATAGTGAGCATCCAACCGGTCGATATCACACATGACTCTCCTATGGAATCTTATTTATCTGGATCGGATTCCGTGTCTATTAACATGCAAAATCCAAAAAATAGTATCAGCTGCTGTAACGTTGATATTTTACCTTTGTTTATTAGTAAGTATACGTAGATGGTAACATCAGTCATCCTAATTACTATGTAAAATCCTCGGCATGCACAATGATTGTATCTGTTTCTTTTGACAGGTCAAAATAGATTAAAAATAGTTAAGAACATGGAGCCCATCGTTACTCCTACGGTTTTGGGAGCAAAAAGTTGGAATAATCTTCCACAAATCTCATTGGAAATAAGCGTTTTACGAAATAAAGCGAACACAACACACCATAAATTGTTGGAACGCGCTAATATCATCAAAATAACCCTCTCCGGAGCCTACAACATGATTGTACCGCTCGAAGAAGAAAGTACTTATACAGCTGCATCTAAAATACCTATGATTGTGAACAATGAAATTGTACGTTATTGCATTCAAATTCAAGTTCAAAATTCCAAATTCTTCTTCTTATTATTATTATCAGTTAAACTTTCTTTTGTAGAGCACTGAACTTGTTACATATGATGAAGGCTACAAATTTTCAGAGAGATTCAATAACACGAACTTTTACCCGAAATGGGAAAGCCTAAGAACAAAACAATTATTTACAAAATGTGAGGAGAAATTCGAATGCAAAATAGAAGATATAACCAATGATTACAATATTGACATATATCACTACATGAACGAAGCGCCTAATTGTTGTAAGAATCACAAATTCATTAAATAAATACATATAAACGCTATAAAAGTAACATAACATTGGCAACGCCAGTAACTGCTGCTTTAAGAATTTAATACACAATCAGTCAAAGCAAATATGTTTGAAAAAAGATTTTTGGATTGCCTAGAACTATTACAAGTACCTATCTATATGGCACCCTACAACTGTGTAAACATCAACTGTTCGGTTTATTTATATGTATCACGTTTTTTATGAAGGTACTGAAATTTAATATGAAAATTTATTCAACTGCAAGAACACGTACATTTTCTTCAGGAATAATGGTAATCAACAAAAGCTGAAATGAACACAATGGACCGTCATGCAAATTAGGAGTTTTGGATTAGACCGCCGTTGAGACTGTTTGCTGTTTGTTTATGTATTCACATTCGTTGTCGTGATGTTGTGTTCCTACCACTACTTCAGATGTAACACTATGGGGGTCGTTTCATCGTAGTCTTATGCTGAAGAACTCCGAGACGTGGCTAGGTAGTCATATACTGCGATACAATTGGCCCTTCGAAGTGCAAGTTTGCAGCGAGTATGGTGGCTACAGCTTTATGGCTTTCCTCGATCTCTTTAGACTGCTCTACCCTGGCGGTAAGTACTGTATCAATTAAACAAATTTTAAGACATTTATCAAATTTGTATAAAGTCCTAATTATTGATATTTTTCTATTAGAAATTAATCCTTTTCATATATTAGGATCTACAAGGACAAGCATATCAAAGCCTGTTTAAAGTTTCAACATTGCCCGCTACATACAAATTAGAAAAACTTGAAATTTTCTTTACAATTTAAAAAGAACATCAAGGCTAACAATATGTTTATTTATCAATAGGTAAGCTAATAGACACTTCTAAATTGTCTTAACATTATTTATTCCTATATTACGTTTTAGAGAGCTTAGTACGTTTAATAACACCATTACAATGGGTAAACCGTGAAGCGATGCAGAAACACTGTGGTTGTGATCTACTTTTACCTGCAAACGACAAAGTTTCTTCGACCCAAGGAACGCTCAAGAAGCCAAGCAAGTACTGTTTAAAAAATTTATTTAGAATATGTATACTGAACTGTCTAGTCACATTTACCTACACAGAATTGCATAGTTTTATCTATTTTTCGCTTTGATTATATTCAATATAATAAAAAATAACATATTAAACAGTTGTAATACCTTTGATTTACCCATTTGGGTATATTCAAAAAATGCAATTAGTTTCTGTACTTTCATTCTTTCATATCGCATTTCTCCATTTTGAATAACAATTGAAATACAATAATTAGTACGTTTAGAATGTTTAAATAAACCTAACTTACAGAGCAACAACGGATTCACCTCCAACCAGTACAAGCACCGAGCTAGGACTGTTCGCGAGGCCCACTGGCGGGGACGACACCAATGCTTTCATTATTGTCGAAATAAAGTTAGCGAGGCCATTACGGAAGCCTGCTATACCACCGCATATAACTCCGTAATTTTTTATTTTAGCAATCGCTTATTTGTTGTCATGTGTTATCAAACATACACTGTATTCTTATTCCTGGTCATATTCATTTAATAACGAGCTGCGCCCTGCGGTTTTACTCGCGTAAACCCCGGTCCTGTGGGAATTTCATGATAAAAAGTAGCCTATTTGTTGCTTTATAGCCGAATCTATCCTCCAGTGAAAGTGTAATTTAAATTAGTTCAGCCCGATATTAAATAAAAATATATTTTGTCTCGACATATGTATGTATGTACCTACCTTAAATAGTGACTACGAAACAAAAACAAAATTGCAGATCCGAAACAAATGAAATGCTGAAAAAAATGGAAGAACAACAATTTATACGTGAATGTGGAGGCCGAGGGCAGCTAAAACGGGACTGGCAGTTCACGATTAAGAATGCAGCGAACTCTCTACGCAGAATTCCTTATTATGGTAAATTACTTTAATTTGAATATGCGAGTATCTCGTCTAGGATGCAGCACTTTTACGTAATACTGAAGCATGCTCTCTCCCACTATCAAAGCAGCCATGGAGCCATATAAACCACACTACTTCAGGATGAATTAACAAAGATACTTATTATATTATGGACCGCAACAGGTCAAATTTCCCATCAGACATTTTTTCAAATGCCTATAAGATCTCCAACAAGATTAAATGGTTGTAATTCAATGGTAGTAATCGGTACCGACTTTTAAAACTGCTTCAAAAAGCACGGAAACGCTAGTAACAATTAGCTACCAGTAATTGTGCCATATTCTATATAGAGGTTCTTCGTGTTTCAACTTAGTGATAGTAACGAATTATTCAAGTAAGACTAATTAATTCAAATCTGTTTAATAGACGTCGACACGTAGAATTCACTTGTTGCCAAGTTACTACTATTTAATGTGAACATAAAATAGTTTGAGGGGTAATTAAGTACTATTAAATACTTCTGGTTTGAATAGTTAGGTACACAGTCATCAAATGAAAGTAAGTCTATAATTGGTATCAGTGTACCATTAAATGTACCTACCTACTCATTATTTAAGTGCAAAATAAACATTGAGTTTTATTGCTTTTTTATAATATAGTCCAGCAAGTTTTGGTTTGTTTTAGGTATGATAGACATCTGCGCTATTAACCGGCAACTAAGTGAAACACGCAATCGCGTAGAAATTATCACGTCTTTTTGGCAAGACGCAGCAATATATGTCAACAATAATTTTATCCCACAAGAATTTTTGAGCAATGAAAACACTTACGAGGTATGCTTTCTAGGTATATTTACATGGTTAATGTGTATGAAATACTTTTCATACTCATTATATTAACTGAAACGGTTCTGTTCAGGAAATGCTGATGATGGCACATTCGTGCCTGATGCGCACAACCTATGACGCCTTGGTGGGTGTTGACAATCAACACAAGGCGGAACTTTTGGTAAAAGCAGCCAGACATGCACGACAAATGAAGGACATACCTCATGCAATTGATCTATTCTTACAGGTCGTTTCTCTGTAAAATGTTTACTTTAGGACACGATAAAAATTTGATTGCTTGACACTCTGGTCTCGAAATAAGCGTTCGCTCCTATGTTGCGTACAACCAGTACCGTTTCTTACCTCGTTAGTTGAAAACCTCGAATTTAGCTCTTTAATTTTCATGGATTGGATTTATAAACTTTTGAATGGATCTCTCGTGGCTGCGTACCACTATAATAAAATGGAACAGTAAAATGTTACATTTAAGTGTAACAGTTAAATTAAACATTACAATTTAGTCTGTACTTGTAATGTTATGCTTAGACGTAATAAATAAACTAAAGTTTTATATAATCTTCGCATTAATATGCAAAACAGTTGTTAGCCGACAGAACACGCGACGCTGACGTATGGCGCGAGCTGGCAACGTGCCTGAAGGATATGGACAGGGATTGGGCGACAGTCTGCATAAATAAATCCCTTACGTTAAATCTCCGCCATCCTCTCACGTAAGATCATCACAATAACATTATAAACGCGAAAGTTTGTAAGTACCTATGTAAGTCTGAGAATCGAGTACTATTTTTCATACCCCTGAGTGATAAGGGTTGTCCACCCTTAACATGTTTTTTTATATTTTTTGGACGTAATTTTTGCTTTTTTTTATGATTTGGCATTAAAAAATACACGCAACCCTAAATTTTCACCCTTCTTCTTCCCACAACCAACCCCTATTTTTTAATAGCGATATTATTCCCGCCGGGCATCTACCGGTGTCAATGTGCGGCACACTATTTTGGTGGAATCGTACCATTATGTCTGTCACACTGAACTTTTAATTTCTCTATCTTTACGTAGACGACATATTATGTACATTAGGGTAATATTAGTTTGCAGATATGGATTTCAATAATAATATTTTTTTGTTAAAATTGTCCTTAATTTGTTTGTTATCTTTAGACTATTGTCGAAAGCTTGCATGGTGTTTGAGGAAGACCCGGACGCCGCTGAGCCATTTTTCTTAGGTCTCTTGGCGCTTTATCCGTTATGGTTACCCCTGTGGGTAGCGGTCAGCGCTTACTATGTGACCAGACACATGTTTCAAATGGCCGATGAAATAATGACGTGTGCAGTAAAGTAAGAAAAACATGTCCAATTTTGCATCATTATATACAAAATTATTATTATCCTAATATAACAATAGTAAGAGTAAATTATAATATAGCAATAGTTACAAAATGGAAAGCCGAGTCGTGCACGAAAATTAGATTTTTATCCCATTTCTGTTCGAAAATTTTCGAAGAACGAAACAGTTTCACCTAGAAATGCTTTCCAGTTCTCGTTTGTTTGATATCTAATTCATTCCATTTAAAATTTACAGGCAGGGATGTATAGTCTGATTTTTTTTTAATCATTAGAATTGTTAGCGCCATGTAATCCCGCTATAAAGGCACCAATTACAAAAGCTTCTTCTCATTATACATCATAATTAGAAATAATATATTAATAATGATGGACAAACACATATTGAAACATTTTGCATATAAATCAATATATCGAAACAGAACTTCAGCTGAAGGGCTTGAAGAAGAAAATAGGTTTTCGCGTACCTGGGAGGAGGAACTGGGCGACTGGTGGGACGACACGCCGCTGCTGCCAGGGACGAGCTTGTACTATGAGGCGGCGGACCTTCTGCTTAGGATTCGAGCTATATCTGTTCGTTGACTTTTATTATTTAAGTTAGGCTGTAGAACATATTATACCGGATAGCCCACGTACCACTTCTATCACTATTTCAATCGCGAAGGATGGATACTACCAGTTATTATTCATGATAACAGCAATGAATATTCAAAAGAAAGCCACTCAGATAACAAGACCTAGGACATAAAACTTTTATAATAAATTATGTTCTCAGCTGTGCCACCCCCTTTTTTCGCCCTATTTCGTATAAGAGCTGGTTGATTGAGTTGAAATTTACGAATAGACCAACGCCGTAAACCTACTACGAATCGAGGCTCTCTCCAGTAATCTTGAAACATTTCTATGTATAATACATAAATTAAATATTTGTTGGGTTGCTATTCAATAACGCGAAAATGTTGCCGTTGGAAAAACTAACCAGTAGCGCATTGATAGTAAAAATATTGATACCTATTTTATTTCAGATGTTTATGAGTTACTAAAGTATCGATTCTACATTTGTGTACATGAAATAGGTTGTTACGAATGTCAATTAACTTAACCGGGTTACATTTTAACTTTAACTTATTTGGGTATGGGTATATGGAATAATTGCAATTTCATTCTTGATTTTCATGATGCCCCTTTACGTTATGTAACCGTTGCAGCTCGCAGAAATTTGCATATCTCGCGCTGTTTGCCGATCGGGAGAGACTGCCGCACATTATCATTTGGTTGCTTTATGCTGCCGATTGAGAAAGAATCCTACCGACGCTTTGTGTCACTTACAACGGGGTATTGCAAAATTTGGTAACGTAAGTAGAAAGAAAACCTTTTAAATTTCTGCTACGTATATCTACAACACTAAATTATTTGTTGTATTATAACGTACATTTTTTCAGATAAGTTATCTTAAAAGCCTAGAAGCAGAATGTTATCATAAACTAAAGAATATTCCCGCATCTACATCAAGTTTCGAAACGGCCGGGACATGCTCTAGCGCTTACAGGTTACAAATTAAGATATTTCAATAAAATATATAGGTATTTTATTGGGTATTTGATAGATCCTCATTGGTTTTTAACCGTTCTTTCTCAGCATCTTACTATCGCTGACTCGCCGGGATCCCAAACGGATACGTTCGTTGCTACTTGATCTAATTCGACGTCAACCAAGTGCCTACGCGTGGATGGCGATGGCCGATGATATCATTACAGTAACTATAAAAAAATACAATAATAAAAAAACAACAACAACAAAAACAAAATTTACAAGGTGGTAGAACCCTCTGTGGTTC
>DWQT01001575.1:0-16303 GCA_018244895.1 Myscelus amystis hages
ATCAGATAGCCGTGTGTGGAATTGTCCTAAGATATTATTATTATTATTATTATTCAAAACACATGAAATAATAATATATGGATATGCAGATAGTACAGCTGTCGGTCAATTGTCAGGTTACACTCGATTTAAAACGTGCCTGATCCTAAAACTATAACATCATAAAATATGTTTTAGCTGGTGAACCTTGAAACAATGGAAGATATTACTGAACCCAATAAAGCAGGTGAACTATGGGTTAAAGGAGCTGGAGTGTTCAAGGTCAGTTTAGCCTTTAGTAAAACACCTTTTTGGTATACAGTAGTGGAGAGGCTTGTTGTTCGATTTAAAGAAGTTCGATAATCAATAGTTTGGTTGGTAATGTATGAGCGATTTCAATCGGTGAAGGCCGTAACCATAGCCGTAGACCGTGTGATTATAATTGTCTTATTAAGTTGTTTTTCAACAAAATTGTAAATTTTTTTTTGAAGATAAATTTTGTAAATTTATAATTACTTTCAGGGTTATTACAATAATCCAGAAGTTACAGCTACAACACTAACCGAGGATAAATGGTTTAGGACGGGAGACTTGTTCAAACGCGACGAGAATAGGAATTACTTCTTCGTTGAGCGAATGAAAATGTTGCTTAAATATAAAAACCACCACGTGAGTAGTTTCCTATATAATCTCAACATTAATTAAGATTAAGACTTCCAATTTTATTCAGCCCACTTTTTATTTTGGTGTAATATTTCTCAGATTTCTCCAACGGAAATAGAGGACGTGATAAAGAAACACCCAGGAGTATTTGAGGTGGCTGTAACTGGAATTCCTGATAAGGAAGCAGGTGATCTGGTAGTGGCTTGCATCGTACCTCACGAAGGATACAGAATTACAGAACAGGAGATTAAAGATGTGGTCAAAGGTAATTGTAAATTTCGTCGTAATAGATAAGATATTAAACCAAAGAGCAACATCGTTAATATTTACATTTATCGCTTTGAAATTCACAGTAAGAATGGTCGAAGGGCAAGTATCCCAATATTACGCAACATGAAAAGCGTTACAATCACACCATACGAGGAATTTTTCTACCCTACAACTCTTTTCTCTCTGGTTTCAGAGGCACTGGCTGATTCAAAACAACTGAGGGGTGGCGTTATGTTTTTTGATAATTTGCCGACGACAACGACGTCTAAGATTGACAGGCTGAAACTTGCGAGCATTGTGCGTGATATGCAAAAAACATGAATAAATCCACAATTATATACGATCGTTTAGCGAAATTGAATTCCTCGTGTAATAATATATTTATGTACATAATTATTACAGTATTTATATTTTAACGTCGGAATATCTTTTTTGCTTATACAACTTGCATGATCCATTGAACATAGATCCAGAACATGTGACAGGTCACCTTCCTGTTTTTTTGTCAATGCATAGGAAATAATAAAAATAAAAATGCGTTTATTTAAGAAAATCCTTAAACACTAGTAGTCGGGGCTTCCTGGCAAGTAGTCAGAGACAGTTGTAATAGGAATGCCTCGCTCTTCCATAGTTAGGTATCTTAATTAGGATGAACCTACTTCTTTGTGGCTTACTCAAAGTTAGTTATATGGAATCAATTGTTAATGTTTTTAGCCTGCCCGCTATTTTAAGGGGCAATAACTATAGCATTCAAAAACAAAAAACAGACAGAAAATCGGAAAACTTGGCCAGAGTGATATGTAGGTCACCGACAAGAAGCTGTCATCATCCTTAGACAATTGCCTGTGTATCCTGCCATATCCTCGCTTTAGTTTAATCCAGTCCTACTCAAAGTGTGACATAACTACATATATATTAAACAGTAAGTATATTGAAAAAAAAGGATTTTAGGGGGGACACTAGAAAATAATTGACCCTCAACGTGGGTTAGATCAAATAAGTTTGAGAACTTATGGTTTAACCAGTGACAATGAAACAACGCTTTTACACCAACTCAATTTGAATGTATAATGACTTAATTATATATAATGAGGTATATATCCTAATGATATGTTTTTAATTATGCGACAAATAATTCATAATATATGATATCATTATCATTATTATTCATTAATATATTTAAATTACCTTTGCGATGTAAACAATATAATCTTCTCAGAGCGAATGGACAATTACTAACCGCATATGTAAAATAGACCAGTTTCCTACTGAGATGCTAATAAAAACATGATTTGACTAGTTTAAAGTAAGCACGTATTTTTTTAAAGGTGGAAAATATAGCTGTGCGACTATTTACTTTAGCATAGTCTGCACGGAAATAATTTTGTCTCAATATTGTCTCAATAAAGGTGGTAGAACCGTCTGTGGTTCGACTCCGGCGGCACCACCGCCACACCTACTTCTAGTGTCAAGCGCTGCTGTGTTCTGGTTTGAAGGGTGTGGTAAGGGAGACATACTTTTTCGAGGCATTCCAGCTTAATCCTCAGGGGTAGCGGCGCATCTGTGGTCGACCTGAGATAGGAATGTTATCTGGGGGTCGATTACAAATGTCCATGGGCGGCAGTAGCCACTTACCATCAGATGGACTGCATGCTCGTCTGTTAATTCCATATTGTAAGAAAAAATCTGCGTGTAGTGAAATAAAAAGGCGGCGTACGTAAATAAGACCTAATAAAGCCTTACAAGGGCGTAATAATGAGAAAAAAGAGAAAGAGAAATTAGAGTAGAAGTAGAGTAGAGGAACCGAAAGACATTTGTTCAAACCGTAGCTGGAAATCCTTAATGTCTGCTCACATTTATGCGATATAGGCGTCACCGTATGTATACTTAACAAGAAAGCATGAAAAAGAATTATTAACATTAATAGCCAGCCAATGTGTATTTTGCTTGAGTAAATAGTCGAGGTTAGGGAAAAGACTATCTGTACAAATTTGTTCCAAAAATGTTGTATTAAGAAACAATCCTAAAATTGAAGTGTAAATATGAATGCTATCTATACTTTTATGAAATACCAGCTGTCCCCGCAAACGTTGCTTTACCATATAAATGATTTTGCCGTTGTAGCAATATTTTGTATTGCTGCTCCTCTCCTATTCATCTTAGCGTGATATTATATAGCCTACATATAGCCTTCCTCGATAAACGAGCTATCTAACACTGAAAGAATTTTTCAAATCGGACCAATATTACCTGAGATTAGCGCGTTCAAACAATCAAACAAACTCTTCAGCTTTATATTATTAGTATGGATTTATCAATGGCCCCCTCAGCGTCTCTAGTAAACCGTTTGCAGTTATTTATGTGGCTTGCCAGCGGCCAAGCAGAGTAGCACAAGTTCTAAGCACAGCTAGTCTGGGCCATAACTTGAAGAATGGTACAAATGAACCTGGACTGGCTTTACACACCTGCCACTAGCGGCTACGCTAAAATAATATATCATTAAATCTAAACAAACTATAGTATTTCAGAGATTTACTCTAATAACTAGTAATGTGGTGACAACAATCTCTGTCTTCTGTAGGTCTATTGAAATTAATTGTCTAGGTCTTTAAAATGACACGAATTGTTGGACTAATTTTCGCCCCTCCCTCCCTCCGCTTACCCACTCCCACGTACATCTCCCTAGGGATTGAGTTTTCAAAAAAGTCCGCACGGTAAACTTAACCAGACCCTTATAAACGTATTTTTTTCAGTTCCAATTTTAAAACTGTCAGACTCTTATGTCGAATATTCAGTTATTCCGCACATTCATAATTTCTTGATTTATTAATTTTGTATCAAATCAAAAGCGGAACATATGTATGAAATAAAATAAATACGATCAATACAACGTAGAAAATGCTAGTTCCACGTTTGCTCCTAAGATTTTTACACAGATGAAATATGCATCGGTTTAATATGCTTTAAATTATCTTTTATTTTTCAGTGTCTGCACAAGTTTGCCAGTTGCGATACCCAAACGAAGCGCGGGCAAAATGGGCGCGTATTTTATTTTTTACCGGTAAGTTAGTCAAAAAATCGATCAGATAAAAACAGTTCTCTGATTGCGTCTGCGTCTGCGAAACAAATATTAATTCACCCTTCAGCATGTCAATATATCTCGAGATTTATATTTACACGGCGCAAACAGTTTTGAAAGTCAAACATCAAGCTTTGAATCCTAGATATTTAAAAAAAGTGTATCGATTCATACATCCGAACAGTGAGCGCCGATAAGAGTAACACAACGATAAAAACAGACCTCGTTATACAAATTTCCCCGTGTTGTATGACTAAGTTACGTGTTATTTTGAAAAGGAAATGTCGTTTTGCGTCGTACTATGTCTAATCGATTCATGTTAGGCTGTTGTTATAGGTAGTAACAAGGTAGCTTTACGTACAGAAATATTTTGAAAGCGCTCTACCTATTTTGATAGTCAGCATAAACGATTAATAGTATTAACCTTAGAGAATTACAGACTTGTCGTTTAGGAACCCTTCCCTTGGAGGATTCCCTTGTTCAATAATTACAATTAATTCATTTGTACGCCGTAAAAGGCAAAATATGGTTTGAACTAGTAACTATTAAGATCCTCTAATGTACCCATATTTGTGCAAATAAATGTCTTTTGTCTTTTACGTACAACGACAAATTTATTTGAAAAAACCGTTGGGACAAACTGTTTTCGGATTCGAATTTGGTCTGCCTGGCTAACCCGACAGTTGATAAATCTATACCAATAAATAAAATTGGAGTGTCTGTGTGTTATATTAAAATAACCGCTTCTTACTAAATGCATAATATTATGTATATAAACACGGTACATACATATACCAAAACATTTATTTTTACAATTTTTGTCTATTTGTTCCGGCTAACCTTTGGAAGGGCTGGCCCAATTTCGTCGGGACTTTCACGGGCAGATAGCTGATGTAACAAGGAGTAGAATTAGGCTACTTTTATATTAAAAATTTCACAAAACTTTTTTGTTAAATTCAAACGCGGTTGAAGCCGCGGGCACCGCTAGTATATCATGCTTGCAAATAACAAATCTCGAATGGCGTTACATTTTAGTCCTGCTTTGTTACGCAACGAAAGTAATCAAGAATTTTCCTTCACACGAGCTGTAAGGCTAAGCTGCTTTAAAAAACACGAAAAATGCTGTTTTTTTTGTTTTTATGCTGCTGTTTATGCCGCCATGAAAAGTTGGCAACATTTGTCAAAATTTTGACAATTTTTTTGTCACATTTGTCAGCATTTTTATTTAAGTCTACGAACGTAGTCGAATCGTCCAAGAATTCATAGGGTCTAAAACATTTCAATTAGGCCAATGCTCAATCTATTTTATCGTATTAGAGATCAGTTAACTTCATGCTTAATACTAGCACGTGTATTATAAGCAACATTAATAATTTCTTAGCTGCTGTGGCACATGTAGTATGCCTAGCATCTCCACCGTCTATAAGGACCTTACATTAATTAACTCTAATAATAATACCTACTATTAACCATTCATTCGTCTCTTATTAAATGTAGCGAAATAAAATTCCATTTTTAAACCTAGTGGCCGGTTTGGATAATGCAAAAACAATATGGCGTATTATTTGCGAAATTAGAGATACATATTTTAAAATATTGTTGTATTTCTGAATGGAATTAGTCTTTGAAAATATTAATTAGGAATGTTTTGATTTATTAAATAGCAATTTAACCTATACGTTTCTTCATTATATTTTGTAGCATTTTCTATCTGTGCACATTCAATTTGAGCCGATCATGCTGTTAAGTAAATTAGTAGGCATTATTATAAATGTCGAATACTTCCTTTTAGCTACTTACAGCGTGTCATTATTTAGAATGTTTTAGCAATCTTGCCCAAAAGGAATTAAATATAAACACGTACGTAATTATGAAAATGCAAAAATGGTTCTTTCAATGCTGTTATTAAAGCCAACATGAAATCTGTTTTAAAAGATTGAGAAAGATATATTTTCAAACTTCTGTATTATTTGCGATGCTCACGTTTTTTTTGTTTATTTTGCAATGGTTTACGGTATTTCGTTACACGTTTGAGATTTCAAACTGAATGCAAAAATGAAAGAGAGAGGAAAAATTATAAATGGTTTTAATTAATAGGTACTCGTATGCGTGTGACTTGTGTTTATGAGTTATCCTTAAGTAGGAAACGATATAAATATTACAAAAGATATAGAAGTATGTAATGTATAGCAAATCAGCCAAGATGACGTACTGCAAAGAACGAAGATCGACCATAATACATAACTATAAAAGTATAGGAGTTACTATTAATACATAAGATAAATATATGAGTTGTGACGTACTTAGCTGTTGTTGTATATATAATTCACGCAACAGAAATATACATAACTGTTATAAGTATGTTATAGCTACTTTCGCTTGGTCAGTATTCGCTGCGTCTATTCAGAAATATCTCTACCGCTCACACCATAGTTCTGGCCATAAGACAGGGGGAGATAGATATATTCGTTATATAAGACAAGGTATTTGAATATGCGGTATTAGCCCACGCCTAAGGTTTCATATCATTTTTACAATTTTTATTATGCACAGGATTATATGCTGATATAATTAGAATACCGTGCACGTTTTTAGAGTTGAGTCTTAGATATCGTAGCGTAGAAGATTTATTAATAGGTACTTAACTGATAGTCATATTTCCCAAGATTGGCTTGTAGGTCATTCAAGCCCGTACACGTGTCGCGTAACTATGTATTCATTTGTAATGTATGTATACGTAGGTGAAATGTATACCTTTAAATATATCAGTCTGCTGTATTGATTTTTATAAAATGTCTAGGTATTCTATGAAAATCGAGCGCATCTCGGTACACGGTAAGATAAAATTACTCAGGGCTCGCGAAGCTGCTTATTTGATGTATGAAGCCCGAATATTCCAAGTGTAGATAGAGATGTACTTATGGATCGTACTTGTGCGAGTGAAGAAGATGATTAGTGTACTTTTTATTGACCTTCATGGAAAGGAAATAAATAGATGGTTACGATGAGTTACATATGAATAGTAACTTTGTGTGTCCATTTCTTTTTACATTTTGTTGACCAGTTAGAAACAAACAGTATGGAAAGCTATTTTATATAAATATATTATAGGTGGGTAGGTTCACTATTAAAATTATAAAACTACCTAGTGATAATTAGTTCTACGATAGGATACCTGTAATTTAGTATCCAAACTGCCAGGCATGAAATTGAGTAGGTCTAAAACTTTATTAACGTACACAAAGGATTTTAGTGTCTTCCTTCTTTTCCATGAATTATATGTAGATTTATCAAGTTAACTATATATTATAATCTCTATCTCTAATTAAAATTACTATAGCAAGTTTCCGCAACAAACTAAGAGACTAAAACTTTCCATCTTTTTTGTAAGTGAATTGTCTCCTTTGGGAGTAACTTTGTTGAAAAAGTTTTTTTTCTTGGACAGAAGGTTGTATACTGTGTATTTTGTAATTTTTTCCATTTATGGCAAAATTCCGTTAAACTGCGTCCTACCCCACCAAGTGGGTTGTTATTAAGATTAATGGATAGGTATATGAAAGAATAGCCTTTTTTTCGAATTCCAAAAATTTGACAGACGTCTAAGTGGTACGCAACTAGCGAGGTCACGTGACTGACCTGAGTCATCGCCGCCATATTGCGTTTGTGCGGTGGCGAGGGATCATGTCGCACTGTCCCTGTTTTTTTAAATATTTATAACATTATTATAAATAAGTTGTAATGTTTACTTATTATCCCTGCATGTAGCTATCTGTGTAGTGAAATTACTAAAGTCGATATTGATAATCTGCGCGTGTTAAATAGTGGCAAAAACCTTTCTGGATTGTACTATAGAAATAACCAAGTTACTAGTGAACGTCGAACGGCTACCAGAAAGGCTGAGCGAGAGCGAATTGCAGCCCAAATTGGGTTGGTGTTTTATTATAATTTTATAATAATTAACAGCATTAAAACAGTGTTTCTCGCGCCACAAACAATCAAAATAATAGTGGGAAAAGAAAATACCGGCATTGAATGTTTACTTCTGTGAATTGCGGGAAAAAATATATTGTTAACAAGTTTTCTAACAGAAAGTGTTGAAAATAATTCACGAATCCGAAACTAGGCGGTCAAAATGATCGTAGTGTGAATAAACTGTGATTGTGTCCGACTTATTTTCTGAATACGCGACGAATGAGTTTACGTGGTTTTCGCGCGTTGTTTTGTTTTTAACGTGATCACCAAACATCGTGTAATGGATTCATTGTGCATGTGAGCGCTTCAAAACTAATATCGGCGGAGTGACCTCCGCAGTCCAAGTCAAAGACATGTTACACGTAGCTGGCTTCTACCATGGAACCGCCATTTTGATTGAGCGCCTTACCAGGGGAGAGGGGCGCGGTGAGGGGGGTTCGCTATAAAAAAAAATTAGCGTCACATTTTTTTTTCACTCGCCTGTTATTTGTATGTGGACATTGAGAGCATAACCTAAATGTTTCGTTTTGTTTTGACAGCAGACTGACACATGGCCAGTAGCCGGATGTAAACATGAATGGGGAATTGAATGGAACGGTGGAGGACTCCTCAGATATTGCCACAGTGGGCCGAGACACTGTACAGAATGTGAAAACGGCCACCTCTGAAGACTGTAAAGTTGATGAAAACTATTGTGAGACCGCTCTACCAGTGAAAATTGATTATAATAATGATATTGACAGTGTTGATATTAATAGTGCTGAATGCACAATAAATGGAAGCAATGATGCCGAAGATGATCTGAGTCAAAGCGATTTTCAGCCTGAGGACAGACTCCCCTTGCAAGGATCGGACGATCTCAGCGTACTAGAGAACCACTGCGGCAATACTCAGGATACAAATACAGATGTAGACGGTGAAATACAAACTGAAAATGTCACAGATAGCACCGAGAAGGATGTGGACATGTGTGGGGTTGTCGTGGAATCTGTGGACAAGCAGGGCCCAATGGAGATTGCGGAAACAATGGTGAGACATTTTTATTTCCATAACTCAGTACTCAAAGTTATTATAATGATCCTTTATATACTATGTATGTATATAAAGTTGTTGACAAATTGGCTGCTATGTACATTGTACATTTAAAATGCGTGTAACAGTTGTTAATAGAAGTAAAAAAATCACCGATGAAGAAATATTTCTTGTGTCGCAACAATATTCCATGTATACTAATGTAATTCAGTTGAAGGTTTGATTAATTATTGTTTTCATAAAATACAAATTATTGTCTATGACAACTTTGTATGTACTGATGTTGTTTGTTTTTGATTGTGCATTTATTAACTGTACGATAATACGCCCGCAGTGTAACTTTGTTCTTGTTGATATCTCTGCTGCATACTGTATGAAAATATACATACATAGCCGACATTAATAATTATGTAACTTACTTTTGTAACACTGTATCGTGTTGTAAACTGAGTAATTGTATTTTTCACAACAAGAGTAAAATCTTGTTGAATAAAAATTAAAGTTTAAAGAGTATTCGATGCTCAATCTTATATAATATAATTGTCATTATATGTTCATACAATTCTATATATTCTATTGGGGAGTAGTATTGGTTAAAATCATATTGCATTCCTCAGAAGTCATGCGGCTCTGTAAGAAACTCGGTACTTTCGTTGTTAATTTCGTTTTTACAATTAAAACAAATAGAATAGCCAACAACTCAGTACATTTTTACCGTTGAGCGAAACTTTGGCGAAGATATAGGAAAACTCGAGCAAGGCAGTAGTGTAATAGAGAGATTGAAATCCATAGAAAAATTGCCGACCTACTAATTTACGGCCTATGTTACGATTTTGAACGGGTGAGAGCGAGAGGGAACGCGCACTTCGTGCGTCCCTCTCTTATATTTTTCGTCTCGCTCCGTCTCGAAGGAGTTCACGTACAGTTAGAGTGAGATGCCAACGTGTGACGTCAATGCATTATCGTGCCTTCCCTTTTTCCACGTGGTCGGCAAAACTTTACATGTATGAAAATTTCTTATTTGTTCATGCATTTCATTATGTTTTGAAGTTGCATAAATTTCCGTAATCATATTGCTCAAACAGTTCAATGACCCGAGTGACTTGAGAAATTGTTGTTGTATAAATGTTAATAGTGATATTTATGAATACACACGTATTAAGTCAGTGTAAAACGTAAACTTATGACTTATGGAAGTTACCATTATTAAAGTAATATGTTTATTTTTTATAGTAACTTGTTTACATTAATATTTGAGTAACTTACAGCAAAGTGATAATGGTTACTTTTTTATCTATTGAACTGTTTACTTTTGTTATTTATGTCGTAAGCTTCGTTGATATAGTATTTATACAGGCATATCTAATAAAAAGACTAAATAAAACCCAACAAATAAAATCACTTAGCACTAGGATTTTTGACGCCACGGCTAATACGAATTACACGCTATTTATTACCGAAATAATGCTTTCAAGAAACTTAGCAAAATTAGCCGATCATTATTCGTTTCCAATATTTTGTTATACAAATATTTACGATAACGTTCTTTGTTTGCATACCAAAGATTTACCATGGTTCATCACCTGACCGTCTCTTTGTGACTCATGTATTATTGGAATTGACATCGCGACCAATATCAATGATTACGACTCAGAAATACACTTTAAATGGAAAGCGATGCATTGAGAATTCGAAATATTATCCGTTTCTTATGTATACAACTTTGTTAACGAAAAATCAACATGAACGCCGCATATTATCTGTTTGTATAAGAATTAGTAGGTACTTCTTAGATTTGTAGATAGCTTGTATTGAGGCTTGTTTAAATTTCAGTAGATAAACGGTAATATTGCGTCACATCATGATATAACATTTGCGAATTTAAATTTTTTGCTAATTTGAATGTAGAGTTTGGTGCGATTTCGCTTAATGGTGTTGGTAATTCTGTACCAACCACGCCACACAATGTTTTACCTACTTTATCGATTAGTGCATCCATTTTGATATGAAGTTAAAAAGTTCCTTTTAAACATTTAGTTCGTCTCGAGTTTTCCACATACAATACGAGTATTGCAATCGCATCCTTATAACATTACAATCATCAATTACTGTGGTCTTTCAAACTAAACAACTATAATGCCAGTACTGCTGCTTTGCTGTAGAAGTAGGTGCGATAATGGCTTTTCGCAGGCGAACTTTAAAATATACGATTTTGCCATTATAGTAGTAATAAATATATTTAGAAATTCTCTTTCTTATTATAACAAATATATTTCCAATAAGTTGTTCATTTGTTCAGGATCAGTGATAGCATCAGCATGGCGCACTATGACAGAGGAATGGGAAAGCACCAGTCGACTGATCAAGGCGAATGCGGAGGCTTTGGAGTCCCGGGCGCTCGACCGCCTCATCACCCTCATGACGGAGCGGCGAAAGGCCCGCAAGGTGTACCAGGAAGATCACACAAAAATCGCATCCCAGTTCACACAGGTAAGCTTACATTGAATGAAATACGGTAATTAGAAAATGTCGACGCAAGTATTTTGATCGGCAAATTGGAACGATATGTGAAAGATGCATTGAAAAAGCAGCTTTAAGCTCTATTCGATACTGTTCAAAATATATTAATGGATGAAATGTTTATTCCGCTCTTCAGCCACGAAGTTTAGAGGTGGTGGAATACATCGGCCATTAACATTATTAACTTATAAATGGACTTTATACGAGTTTCCACTTACCGTCAAAATGAATGCGTACCTGGTCACAATTCTATAACAATTTCTCATACTTATGAGGCATTATAATAGCACTTCGAAGTTGATACCTTCTTTACATTGTATTCGTAAACCATTTTATCGCTGCCTTTAATATCACCGTATCCGATCACGTACTAGGCTAGCATTATCAAGAGAACCGTACTGAGTCATTAGTGTTTTACTCAGAACAGCATTTTTACGATGTGCACAAAAGCAATATGACTTTTAGAATTTGTTATAAAGCAATCTAATACATTGATTCTGTCATATTTTATTGGAAAATTCATTTGTATATTGAATATATGTACATTCTTTGTTTGTCAGACATTTTCCTAATTGACTAAGAACTTTATTTTGTGAACAGTTTAATTCCTTTTTTTGTTTATTACTCAAAAACAAGTTTATTTCAATTTTGGGCTTCTTATCCCCTGTTTAAATATTAAAGTATGTATATCTGAAGTCGCGAATAATTATCTACCGCAGTAAATAAAAGTATTTCTTCTGTAAATTAAATAGATAAATAACCTATTATTAGCTCTGTACGAACAAAAAAATTTGAGTTTTGTTTATTCAGTATTATCGGACATTATTGTGGTTGTAGCTTTTATAGGTTCGTATTTTAATAATTGAAAGTGTGGCATATGCACGTATGCAACCGGTTCGGCTAGTTTTCTTAATTCCCTGTTCGTTTCCTATCGTCGATCTCCTTCCCGTGTAGATAATAGGTCTTAGAGAACGGTCCGAATGAAAGAAGTGTGTCAGGGTCGGCGGCCAAGCAACAGTTGCTTTTCGAACAGTTAGTTATAGCGCCAATCTGTTACAGTGTGCGCCAATAAACTTCATACGATGCACTGATTGACGGATGGCATTATATATTGATAAACGATACAGTAAATAAACACGGTTGCTGATTACACGCAACGGTTTCGTTTAATGTGCAATAAAAGATTCGCCCCGACAGAAACGAGTATTACCGATAGGAAACGCAGTTTTAACGGGTAGCATTTCAAATTACGGATTGGATTATGGAGTGGACGTGACCTGCTTGGGACTGGGCTCGATGCCAATTTTTTCATCGATGTGTATATAAAACAAGCAATAGGTATTAGTGTTTCGTGGGCCGACTGACCAACATCTGTTCGAATTACCACTGGAATGCGAAATTTGTATTGTATAGCAGCACACTAGTTGTCTATATAACTATATATTTCATAATCGAATTCAACTTTTGCATTTTTATGTTTTTCTTTCAAATCTATAAAATATATTGTCGATACACATTGTTCTGTTAAAGATGGCTGTTAAGGATGATATACCTACTTTTTTGTTGTAATTAAATTATTTGTAATATAACAACTTACATTTAAGACCCGTTTGAAAGTTACTTTTCTGCTTCAATGGTTTATGAAAAATGTAAAAGTCACCTAAGTTGGAGTTTTTGTTAGAGCTGACACAGAGACTGATTTCCAATGGTTTAGAAAGTTCCGTACGTTCCGTCAGTGGCGACGTCATCTGAAGTTGTGCCGCGATAGGAAGGACATTTGTATGCGAGGGAATGCACTACGCCTAATGAATGACTGACATTAGACTCAACAGCAACGACCTCCTGGAATGCGTAGGATGGTCCTCTTAGAATCACAATGCATACGGCACGCGTGATAAAAATTTGTCGTTGGATTCATCTATTAAAAACTTTAGTTGTTCTTAGAAACTTAAGATATTTCTACTTCTAATAAGAAAAGGATATGTCCTTGAAAAACAAGTTTATGAAGTTGTTTTTCATTTTTTTTATACGCATTAAGATGGTTCTTCTCATTTAGGTATATAAAACCCATTTTTCCGATTGATTGATAAACAAAGGATTTACAGACATCCTTAAGTAGTGTAACGAGATGTAGTGTTCTCGCTACGTCTCTCTCGTTCGCAAGCAACTTGTCCTATATGGTGTAGAAAAGGATGTCGAATAATAATTTTGTGATTTCTAACTGAGTCGCGTAAAGCAAGTCTCTGCGTCGCGATTGGCTACGCGGCACCTGTCACCGTTCATTGGCCCTGCGCCCGTGTCGCCGGCGCGTGCAACGTTGCTTTTATTTTTTTTTCATTGCCATTATTTTGAATTTCGATGGAATTGTTATCGTGGCCAGTCACTTGTGCACATTCATCGATATTATTCTTATCGTTCATTTCAAATTAACTTCGTAAAATCTTTGCTAGATAGCATACTTAGTTGTTAGCGTGACGAAATAGAGGATCCGGTACCAGCGGCGGCCATGTGTCAATCGTGCGTCGGATCGGAGGCTGTTCCGCCGATCGCGCCGGATCTGACCCACTTACCGCACCTACTATTTGTCGCGGATTGAAACTGAGAATCCCGTTCGTGGCTGTGTTACTAAGCGAATAAATGCAGGAACTAGGACACAAGAATCGCGAGCTACGCCGTCTCCTCGCCACTCGAGCAGCTGTTAATAGTACTGACACAGTTTCACCGGATCGTGGTGAATTGGTTCTGTTCGAAGTTTTCTTTTATAGTTCCGTAGAAATCTGCTATTATTAACACATTTTCCACCTCTTTGTATCCAGATGTTTTCTATATACTTCCTGGATTTTGGGGGGGAAAGTAGATTGTAATTAGGTAAAGGTAATCAGAGCGTTTTGGTAAGCTATGTCTAGACAAACGTCACGATCTTAGTTATTAAGACATAATTAAATAAGTTCGCGCGATTCTTGTTCCTCGTTTGAATTAATTCCTGATCTACCAATCGTTCCGTCTGTGTCGCTAATACAGTTTTGTTGTGAATATTTGAATGTGTGCCAGATAAATTTTGTATAGTCGACGTTTTCCTGGCTATTGAGCAATATTTATATTTGTTACATTTTTTTGTACAAACATAACACAACCGTTCACCTAGTTTAATTACGAGATATGACGTAAACCAACTGTATTGTTTCTATGTAAACTATTTCACGTAGGCAAGAATGTTATCGCAGAGTTAAAATTATTATTATTATTCAAACGCATTAGTAATAGTTGGCTACTTTTAAGGAATGTTTCGGTGAACGAGATAAGATAAATTCATAAATAACATTACAAGTTCAAGTACGTAAGTGATAACAGTATGTTTTTATTGTGGGTACGAAGCGTGTATCGAGTTGCCTCGTTAGCTGCTTAGGGAAAGTGAAATCAGTCGTTGATAAGTGAAAGTTGTTCCATGACAGTTATCTAATTTCGATAATCTGCCTATTTCGTGTTATTACTTAGACATTCTACTCATACCATACATAGTTTACGTAATAATTTGGAATTCTTCTCAATGACAGTATATTAATAGTGTTATTGTTGCAGTATTTTTAACTCGCAAGCAGTTTTGTCAAAATTGAATTCTATTACCGAGCTCGTAAGCTTATAATCCTTGTTTCGAACAAAGGGTTTTATCATTGGAATTTCCTTTTACCTTCGACGATAACATTATATCTTTTGTATGACATTATCTGTGCAAATAGCAAGGCCAAAAGATGGCTATATTTGTACCGAGAATTATAAAATTGTTAAAAACAATCCACGGTTATACTTGCCTCTGTTTATTCATTGGATACTTGTGTAGTCGTATTCTTTAGGTTGGCAATGTGTACTAATAGTATTTGCTGAATGAGCGTGTTTCTCGCGACGATGAGAATTATCATTTCACAAACCGCATTAGTCGTTTCGTTTAAAAATAATTCAAACTCACTCTCCTATCGGTGGTCGGAGCTGGTCGAAGCAAGGTCAATGAAACGGCGGCGTTAATGCAGAACACTTGAAGTAACATTAAATCATGATTCAATTACTGCGAGTATGTTCCAATTCCAGTTCACTTGACACTCGGCCCAATCAACGTTTTCGTCCACGCCATTGTGATTTGAACAGATGTTGTCAAACCAGTTTATGCCTTCGCTAATACTGAGCAACCGTTTCATATTTTCTCATTACATTTGCCGAACTGTGTCGACATAGATTTGTCATAGCTATAATCTTTAAATGTATTGATTGATGCAAAAAAGAATTTTAGCGTAATTTTTTGGGTCTTTCTGTATTTTCCTTATGTTTTTCTGTAAACTCCATTCTTTGAGAAAAAAAATACAATTTCTTTAAGTAATTTATAAGTATTACTAAAGAATATGGATTTCCCTTTTTGTTACGTTTGAGTTTCTTTGTATAGAAAAAAAAATTCGCTCTAGAAAACTGCAGTGTTCCGCGAACAGGTCTCCTTATATCTTTCAGATCACCACCGATTAATCGATATTACACATTAATGTGTATTACATATTCTTGTTTATGTATATTAGACTTGATTTGAAATGTACGTAACACCGCCTGTAGGATTTCTGCCCGTTTGGTATATCACGCCAAATAAATACTACAAGCGAATCAGCCACTTCATTACCCGCGGCGGCATGTTACGTTCAGGTGTGTCGCTGCACTAAGTTTGATTCATTATGGCCGGTTCAGACTACGATACTATACACCGTACACTCAGTGTATACATCGAATGTCTCTGTATGAACACGAGTGTCT
>DWQT01001576.1:0-16302 GCA_018244895.1 Myscelus amystis hages
TTTTGATGTTCTGAAGAATCGAGTACTTTGGTACTCGATACTTCGAAGTATCGATACTTTCGTTTCGATACTACTCATGAGTACAGTATCGATACTTTCTATTCGATACCGTGTCCCTAGTTGTATGAAAGTCGACCTTTCCTACCGTGAGTAAAGCCCATTCGAGCCGACCTGTATATCGATGGCAGTGATGAACGTAAAGTGTCTGAGTAGATTATCGCAAGGGGCACGTTGTTTAGCAATTCTAATAGGAACCATCCCTATCCACCATCAGTGTTGCCGAGGTACATATAAATTACGGACAACCTGACACGCAAACATCAAGGATAATTAACCCACTAATGACCAGCAACCTCGATAGTGTGTGCTTGTAAATTGTAATTTTGCAATTTAAATGTGATTAAACGTATATTACATGAGTTCAAGAGGAGTATTATAATAATATGAACATAGAACAAAATAAGGGCAAAATATGACGGTTTATAATTTCATATTTTTTAAATCGCATTGGAAGTCGTTTTCGGAGGGAAACAATATAAGTCGTTTCAAGTCGAACGGATTGTCGCCAAGACAAAGTTGATGTAAACTTGTAGTAATAATGTACATTAAGATAGTAATATAATCATGCGGGTAAATTCATTTAAAATGTTGCCATATTCAATTCGAAACATTCGCAACGTAGTTTATTTCCAACAAGCGCAATAAATGTTCTGAATCCATTAAATACACCATCATAGGTATATAATTAAACTTTGCGTGCCGTTGTACATTCTATATATGAAGTTAAACATTCACGTTTGGCCCTGGGTTAACAACAAATGCCATTTCCGGGTCTCGAACCCGTTAGAACACGCAAAGCTAATAGTTCACAATGGGTGTTAATTTAGTTGCGATGATAAATCTCGACTGCGCTAAAACGGGCCTGATTTGCATTTCCATTGCTGCTATAAATAGCGCCTTAGCTACAGATAACCCAGCGAACTATTCAACTTATTTTATCGGCTCTTACATCTCCAAACTGTTGGAATGGCTTTTTCTTTAATTATTCACAAACGTATTGTTTTCAAATCATTCAGAAGAATTTTTAACATCGGTTTAATAATCAAAAACATAATGCATAAAGCTGATACCCACGGATAAATGTTTTTAGTCTTAATTTGAATTGAATAGATGATGATGATGATTTTAAATCCTAACACAAAACACTGTTTACAAGATTCCTATACTTTTTACAAAAACAAAAGTAAACTTAGAAGTGAACATATTTTGTGCATTTCTCGATTTGCTTTCGCCACGAATAAAGCGCCACAGATCGCGACTAAAACCCAAAAAAACCATCTGTGAATCCAGTTATTGCACCCGTGACACAAAACTGAACGTTGCTGAGAGTTGTTCTGTTTTTTTTTCAGACTTTTCCCGGATTCAACACACTTTCGGGATTACTAACTACTAGAAAGTGTATTTAATGCAATCTTCGTGTTTTTTTAACATTTTAAGCTAACCTAATTCAAAATAAGTAAGATTTTTCCCTCGCCATAAGCTTTTACGCTACTTTTGTACCTTATTTTTTTAACCATGCTTCGAATATACATATGTATATACGATCATCTTTTGAGCAACAGAATAGAACACTTCAACAAACATTTTCTACATTTATCACGTATTCAGAGAGAATGGAACAGTACAAAGTATAGTGTTTCAAGCATGAATACATTAATAAGTGATTCATCTTAGGTTCGAGTAGAACACAAGGCAATTGTGAAGGATTGCCACAACATCCGCAACACTATGGATAGACTTTAATAAATGGCCCTTTATTAATTGCAATGATATTGTTTTCCTTGTCTACCGCGTGATTGATACACGTCATCTCGTGCAGTAGCCGATGGCGAGCGGCATATATCAATCACTCCGCCGCCATCAATCATGCCACGATACCGTGTTTATGCATCGCGATGACTGCAAACATTTCTCTATTTGCCATTATAATGTTTACATGTTGCCCCCTCATGGTAGCAGACAATCGCACTAGTCACATTCGCTACACCTAATAAGTAACACCAAATAACAATAAATGATGGCAATATAAATTTGTGTAAACATTTCTATATATACAAAGATAATATTACACCCCTGAATAAATACTCAAGCTTATCGCAAGAATATTTGACCTGGGTGGGAAGCGAAGTCGCAACCCTCGACTCAACTATGAGATTAGCCAAACATTGGAGCAACGGGCTAGTGATAAATGCATAAACGTTACACGTTTTGGGTTTTTGAAAAATTTACGTTATGCTAATACAGTTTTTATTGAAATTAAAACCAATGTCAGACCAATCAACACTGCTCACGGGTCATTCTTCCGACCCTAATATTTACAGGCTACAGGACGATAGCGCTGTGCTTATTTATATATATTAAAGAAAACATAATATTGCTACTTATTTAATATACGGAATACCTACAATAAATTGTGAGTTTTTATCGTGCAATGAAACCTATAATAAACGGTTTATTGGAACGTGTCACCTAAATTTACCTCGCTTTTACGGTACAAATTTACATGACTGAGCCACTTCCTTGGAAACCCCGCCGAAATCCCAATATGATATACTGGGTTACAACCATTTGTATATTTTAGATACTCTTTCGTACCTATCTGTGTACCTACTTTTTTATATGTTCTTGTTAACTTTGAAAAAAAAATCTTTTAAATGCTTTTACGAGCATAGCCCGTAAAGAAATTTGTCTTTTACATCGGCTTAACGTTCTAACGCCTATATATTTTGACAACGGCCAGTTAATATAATAACGATATCAAAAGTGGTCGCAAAGGTAATCAATATTACTTTTAAAAGAAAACTTTCATTATCAGTGTCACGCCGTGGCAATCACGCTAAACATATTAATGACAGTCTTCGCTATATGACATGTACCTACCTATGTACATATATCCTCCAATTGAATACCTGTAGATTAGAATCACTTGTTCTGAGCAGTTTTCAATGATAACAAAGCTGTCGGTATGAATTTTTAGATATACTATTATGTACATATCATTATGTACTGCATAGCGGACCACAGACCGCCCACACGAAGTCTGCGGCCTAGCTTCAGTACCTCGATAATCAATTTTATTGACACTTTTACCGACGCCTACTGCTTTTCGGCCAAAATTATAGGACACGGCGTTGTGCTGCGGTACAGTACGAATATAATCAGCGAATAAAGTTATACTTCTGCAAATTCTATTCAATGTTCTATGGGACTAAATTTGCTTTTTAAAGAAAATGAAATGTATCTACCAAATGTCTATGACGTATGCTTCGAGAGTCTACCTGTAACGTACCAAATTGAATCCGGTATGACAATTTCGTGTAAACTGATAGCCTGAATGTCGGGTTTATTAAAAGTGCTAGTTTCTTTTTGCAAAAATCGGAACGGAAGGAAATTATAAACGTTCTTTACGTCCTATGTGTGTTGAGTGAGCAGAATATGTATTCGTTAGTAATGAAACCACGCTTGGTTGGCACTGTGCGATACGAAAGAAATATTTAAATTAAATACACTTTCAGATTTTTTTATTCAAACGTTTAGAGCATCGCTAAAAAAATATGTGCATTAGGTGAAATGAAATTCGTTTCCATAGTGCCTCTTGGTAAGATTACGAAGCTATGAACGTTTATTTATTTTCGTCGTTCATATGAATTTGGGAAATGGTTCTGTGACTTACTAATTATGATCGCCGAGTCAGCTGAGGGCTGAAGCTTGCGCACATAATATTTACTGTTTAAACTAATTAAGTAGTACAAGCGTGTTCTTTGCACTTCGCCGAAAGTAAAGTAAGTAGAAATGTGCGAGGAATGCCGGCTTGTAATAAGGCGCACATTAAGCCAAGAGAGAGCTGATGAACTTTAATTGAGCTGCGCTCTCACTCATCCAACTTAGCCCCGCGGAACTCGCTGGAAACAACGTAGCTTCATTAACACTTTATAAGAGAAATTTTGTGCGACATTGCTATATAGTCTATGCCATAGACTCTATGGAGTCTAATCTATCTTAAGATCGGATTGTCGAGGTTGTCTATGGACTATGGATAACCCAGACAGGTCGCTCGTTTATCATAGGCTAACAAAATTATACTGTTCAATAAAACTGGACTGTATAACACTGAATAACTAGTCAAGTTATGACTAACTTTTGGTATTATATATACACATATATCTCTAATATGAATAAATTTAATATTTAAAAATGGAATTAGTATTTATTTGCTCCATATTTCTTACGAAAAAAAGTGTAAGTTAAGAGTTAGGATTATAAACCTTGGTTTTCCCCGTTATTTCTGATGGTTTTGTCGTTTTGTAGGAGACGACTTATAAATTTTCAATTTATTTTCCGCTTAATTTGCGGTTATACTATCATATAAGCGAACGGATAGGCCTCGTCCGAATCACAAAAGGCTTGCACGATCGTAACGGGGTCGTCCAAACATTGGATGCGGTATTGACTCCATTGAACAATATGTTCGGAATACTCTAGAATCGGCACACTCGCTGACAGACCGGGGAACAAAACTCGAACTGCCTATTCGACATATGTAGCAATCTCAATTGCAATTCAGACTTCGTCAATCAAGTAAGTTGGAATTTTATTGATTTACAAACACATTTAATGGTACATATGTGGGTACATATAAAACATTTAGAGAATTGTTTAAATCGATACTTATGTTCATATTTGGTAACTAATGGAGTACAAATTTCGAATAATGTGGTTCATTGTAATAATGTAAATTAAAAACGTTATGAAATGAGTTTAAACGTTAAAAACAAAACGCATCTGCGAGCTTAGTACCCGATATTGCACGATTCTATGTATAAAATTTTTCGCTTCAGACTTCCGAGATCTACGTACGCGTACATCGGCATATTAAAGAGCAACTGAATTCGTTTTTTACTAGTCTGGTAGTTTCTCGAACACCCGCGGTACATCGTCCGAGTGTGGTCTCGTTGTGTCGCTCGCGGCCGATCTACCATTAAATCCTTCAAACCACAATTCATTGAATTGCACATGAAAAATTTGCTGCCTTTTCAGTAATTCGTGCAAGCGTTAATGAAGCTTTGTTTCGCGAAAATCGGTTTATATATTAATTGAATTCGTAGGACACAAATGCGTGTGTCATTATTATAGGTTCTTTTATTAAATAAAAAATTTAATTAAATCTTTTTTGCGATATGTAAATTTCCTTACCCGTCAACTATTTTCGTAGTTGTATGAGGATCTATATTTATGTGTTGTTGGTTAGTAACTTTTGGTGTATACTTGCTCTTGGGTGTATAGATACTCGTAGTAGAGAAATTCGTAGAGGTGACATTTCCGCGAGAAACATATTTCCCAAATTTCTGAACAATATACGAATATTGATGTGGATAATGTTGCGTTATATTATTTAGTTATTACGAAATTTATTTTGAGCTTTTAAGTCTTGTTCTCACAAACCAATATGTATTTTTTGTATTGCTATTACTTTCCTTTTTAAGAATTCATTCATTCGTCTTCGCAGTATCGGCTTTGTTCTGCAACCACGTGTAAGATGCGCTACGACATAAAGCGCCTTGAACAAATATGTCTATGAATTCTTTACAAGTCTGCAAAGTATCGGTGACATCGCTAGTTTTTCAAACGCCCGCTAGCTGTATGCATCGCTTACCAATAGTTTACTAGTTTGCCGATTCCCTCTTGTTGCTTTACTCCAGTAGAAAAGCTAGTTGTTATTTCATGAGCTTAAAAGCCCGTTGACGGTAGTCGTTTTATAATGAAAATTTATATTGCAGAGCAATAAGTGCCGCGCGCTTTCTGTAATGTCAACCGGGGAAGCTATCGACGCCCGCGTTGAAAAGCTGTAAACAAGATAATCCTGGTCGTTTTAGTATTTACGTACTAATATACTCATATCATAAATATTTCATATTACGTGGACTACTCGAGGCATGTAAAGAATACTGTAATATATGGAAAAACCGTCAAGAACATGTGAAGGTTTTGAATATATGCAAAAAAAAACAAGAGATAATTCCATATGTTTATAATGCAGTTCTAGGAAAACCTTTGGGTTAGCGTACATCCCAAATGCATATAAAAAGTATATATTTTTATACATGTAGATTTGCTATTTAAAACGCTTTAAAATAGTTTATAGCGGAACTATTTTATGGTTATCTGGAAGCTGAACTAGGCTCTTTATTTGAGACCGATAGGCTTGTAATTTATAGACGACAATTTGCGTAGCTGGTGCGGGGATGTGCGTCAAATGCCGCTTTCCCTGGCAAATTTCATTACAAGCCATTGTGCACACCGTCAGTCCCTTAGACGCTCAAGCATTCACCGCTTTGTCTTGGCACCGTGTACGGGAATAACATTAACATGCAATTTAATGCATTATAAATTCCATTCAATCACACCGCGATTAATCCGAGACAACCTAATTCCCAATCAAATATTCAGTTTGATTATGTCGTCCCATAAACGGCAAATTGAAACGCCAGCGGCCGAATAATGGATTAAAGGATAGCACTTTGTTAGTCTCAATATCTGCGAACGAAGTACGATAAGAGTCGTAAATCACAGCAATAAAGAGTAGCACAATTGAGCGCGCTATGACGATAACGAATTTCTTTCTGCGGTTGACAACAATCTGAGCTTTAAAGCTCTTAAAGAACTTCAAGTTGAAAGTTTTTAAAACGATTTCCTTACCGCTGAAGAGATTTAAGACCAAGTATTGAAAGATGGATATAGAATTATATGGTATTTAGTCGTGTGTTTATTTTCTACAATGTTACAAGTTAGTGTTGCTAAGCTTGTGTTACGAGTAGCACGTGACATAGTTTTTATAGTTTAGTTTTTATATAGTTTACTATACGTCAGCGATTTATTAGAGTGCTAACTTTATGAACAGTAGTATTCGAGCCGCGGGCAATTTTAATTTGTAGAAGTAGGAACTTTATCCAATCACACCAACCCAATCACACTGCTCCTGTTTGATTGGGTGTAGATGCGGGTATAAACCAACACTACAACCTAAAGTTTGCAAATTACCCTAAAGGCCTATTCTACCTGATGGTACGCTTAGCAAACGATTGATTGATGTGCCTATAAAATTTATTGTGGCGTCTTAACGCTTTGACGCCATTGTCTTGACAAAAAATGTTTAATTCATGTCTTGATTACAATCTTGTGTAAAGACGAAAACGTTGTTGCATTCACGGCAATTCGAAATATTGTCGCAACCGTAACGCTTCAAAGTGCCAATTGATTTTGCTGGCTTTTGTGGCGTTTTGCTAGGCGAGTCGGAGGGATGTGCAATTTGTTTCCAATTCCTCTCATGGTATTTTACGAATGTTTGCTGCAATAAAATTTCTGTTACAGCTAAACAATGCGATTCATAGATTTGATTCGTCGTGGATATTTTCTTTTTGTACTTGGGCCTCAAAACAATCCATAGAACCTTATCATAGCTTGATACGTTAAGATTGTAATTAGGTGTGAAAATAATGTTTATAGGGTTATCTTCTGACGGATAAAATGTTTAAACGTTCTGATATGAGTAAAAACATAAAGATCTTCCTTCCAGTCTTCAGAAGAGAAATTCGCTAAATTCTTGTCGATTAAGATGAAATTCTTGTCGATTGAAAACACAATAATATGGAACAAACAAGTAATTAATGATGTGACAAATTAAGACGAAGGCGGACTGGTTGGTTAAAGTTTGATATTTATGTTGAAACCAAAGTGGGGTTAAATTTTTAGTATAAATTCGGTATTGAATAATTGACTGTAAAATAAAGAATTAATATACCTACATTTAAACCGTCTCTCTATTCAATACATTGGCATTCCATTTGGCTCTTTATTTCATTTGAATGGACGTAGTAAAACTGATGTGGTTCTCGTAGATTAACTGCTTGGAAATTCTGCGGTTTATTTTTTTGGTGCCGTTACAACGCTACATTGTGTAAACTCCAATTTCGCAGACCGCAACAGCAATACGCTCGCCATGAAAACAATAGAACGGAAAACAGCTAATGTTTCTGCTGTCTTTATAAACCGACCATGATCTAATACAGGGGTCGTAAACTGGCGGCTTCGGCGATAAAATTGTATTTTTTTTTGGAATGCTGAATCATTTTTAGTGTTATGTTTATTATAGAATCTTCGCAATAAAAATCAATAGTTACTCAAACAGCTTAAAACAGACAAAATATACTGTTTCATATAAACAAGAGATGCATGCCGGGATATGAATCTCCGACCCACCAGGGTCTGAAATCTCAGCCCTTGTCTATCCAGGCCAATCCGTAGTAATAAAACAATTCGAAAGATGTAATCGAAGTTACTGATCTCAGAAATTAAATCTTGTTATTTGATCACTGCACCCCGTGGCTATCGACGACGTGGTCGACGACTAAGTTCTCTCAATCAATAAGTTGTTATCCGTTTAATAACAACACAATAGATGTGGGTCAACTTAGTCTGTCGCCCACAGGCTCTCTATAAAAAGCAGTTTACTGTGCTTTCCTTCATAATGCGTCATATTTGTTGCATACATTTATGAAGCAATCCATTACGGTATCACCGCTCGACCCGCGATCGTTCTCCAAACTGGGAGAGTCCTCAACTGGTTTGATGAGCACTGAATACTTACTAAAAATGTTTCCACGCAATAATGTCTCATTCATTTTATCGACGATGTAAACGCAAGGAAGCGAGTTTAAGGGATATTTCATTAGGATATTTAAACATCGCCATAAACTTTATCTATTTGTGATACTGCCCGGTTCGTTTACCGATAAAATAACTTTAACGAGTCGGAAGCGATATATGTACTATTCCCTGCTGACGAATTAATTGCTGTATTATTTTATCGCACTCGCTCTTAATATTAAGATCTTCGCATTCCCCCGCAGTGTGCGTTGCTTAAATATAAAGTCCTTCATAGTAAATTAATTTTATTGAACTCCTCTGAGTTTGCACGTTTCCGTTTGCCAGGTTTAATTTGTTAAAAACATCCTAAAGATTAAGTAATCCAGCTATAACAGATATCCAACTGTTACTGGTGTCCAAATGGACATGTGAAAAAAAGTTGGTAGAAAGCCGTTTAAAACCGTTCCACATATTTGATATCATTGGTAGGTACAGTTTTTTTTATCATTGTTTAGTTAATATATGTCGTTATAATAATATAATTTATGACGTCCTCTTAATTAAAAGGATATTATAAAATGACTATGGGAGGAGACCGGTGTCTAGCTGTGGGATAATAAAATGGTCTAAAAAAAATAACAATTTAATTTGCATACAAATTTTTAATATTACTCAATTTCTCTCGAACATGTGCCAGAATCAAAGCTCAGACCCGATTGGAAACCAGAAATTGCAACCACTAGGCTATCACTGTTCATTACACTTACGTAATATTGTGTTGTTTCTAGTAATACAATGATATTTGTAGACAAATAAATTAATCCAGAACGAGCGACATAAAATAGAAAACACAAAGAAGCCACTTTACGTCGCGACGCCATTAAACACGACGCTATATGCAAAGCTAACGTTACTGAGGAGATTGCAACACACTAGAAAATTGTATTTATACAAATAGAAATCGGAGGACATCGTACCCACTTATCAGTGCACTTACGATCCAAGAAACAATATTACATTGGAGGCAAGTAAATAGCATATTCGCTAAGTCTGCGGAAAAGCTTATAATACGTATAGGTATAAAAAATGTCTTTATTGCCACTCAGTTTGTACAAAAATAAGAAAAAGTAAAAATAAGTAAATAAAGAAACCAGACATAACAATTAAATAGGCAAAACGTCATAAATAAACTAAACTATTCTACTTTATGATCATAAATATCAAAAATATCCCTACATTCTCGACATTGATCGACGCTACGAATCCCATATCCCCTAGGAAAAGGCAAAGCCACTGACATCCACCGGCTGCATATTAGGTATTACCAGCTTGACCGTTTCTAGTTGGGCTCGAAATGAGCAAATTGGAAGGAGTGTGTGGGACTTAAATTCTAGAACTATTACGGAGTAGTTTTATGTTATTTCAATGAAATGCAGCTATGTGGTTGAGTTTAAAGGCAAAAATCGTGACAAGTTTATTGTGTCTTATACATAAATCAACTCTTTTTTAGACAACAATCAATTTAATCGGATATATATATAATGCGGATTTTTTAACCAACCAAATATTTAAATTAATTTCATGCAGCCTTATGTATTATGACTTTAATACTCTCTAAATTGAGTTCTAATTTTAATAATATCAACAACGCAAGGGAGATTGGAAAACTTTACGGGCTACCCAAAGAATAAGAAAGGAGGTGAACAGGTGTGGGTATTTAGGTTATTAAAACAGAGGCTGCTTATTAAATTAGATGATTTAATCTCTGTGTTTACGCATAAAATACTTAACTCTCGTAATAGACAGATAACATTGTTACCCTTCATTTATGGTCCTCCGAAAATTGACGTCTTTTAAACTGTTTAAAGTATAGTTGCACCTAATAATAATCATATCATTTATTATAATAACGCAATGCTCTCAAGTCAAAAGAGAGACAGACTTACTATTTTTGAATTTGTGCTTACAAGATATAACCAAACCAAGCATCCTTTCAATCTACAAATCGTGAGCGCTTTAATGTGTTCGAAATTCAAATGATATCAGAGTTCTTTAATGAGGAGAATATATCTTTTCAAATTATATTGGACATTGTGTTATACATTTCGTATTGTCAAAAACGATTTACTTTTAATTTACCGACTTCAAAAAGGAGGAGGTACTCAATTCGGACCGTATATTTTTTTTTTTTCTTTTTTTTTAACTAATATCGTTTTAAAAACATTGATAACTCAAATTTTGTGAAAAACTAGAAGTTTTACGTTAAATAAACGTAAGCTCGCAACAAACTTTCTTATGTTTTACTAATGAAAAGTAAACTAGCTTAAGATCAAAATGATAGGAATATATAAGGGTCACAAACAATATCCAAAATAAAAGACGTAGTGACAAGAATTCGGGATAAATTGCAGTCGCAATTCTATGTCGGCCAGCAGAAGGCCACCAAAGGCAGCAAAATCAATTGCTACTGCGACACATGGAGTTGGCAATATGTCAAATTCTCTGTGATACAATATTTTCTTTTCTCTCTTTCCTCACCATGTCCGCAGGCGAGACAGCATGGTTTCCGCATTTGTCAAGTTGACATTGCAAGAAAATTTGATATTGAATAGAGTCCAATTCCTAGGAAACGTTTAAACAAACAGGAAAACGCATTTCAACTAAAAGTTGGACACGAAATTTGAAGCGCAATTCGTCATAATTTTTTTATAAACAATTGTGAATAAAAATATTTCATAACATGATTCCATACGGTTATGATGTATTTACTTTTTATTTTATTTTGCCTTGTCCACGTTGATACCAACAAAATATTAAAGCGCTAACAATTATATTACACACATACTCGCATTATTAGCTGTGATAAGGAATTATTTGTCAACGTGACTATTCTGCATGTATCACATAAAGGAAAACACGGAAACTAACTTTAAACAACTACAGTATCATAGACTATTGGCGTTACACAAAATATCTACATAGGTCCATCGGGATCCTTCCATTTTTACGATGCGACAGCTACATGCATACCGGGGCGCGTAATGAAATTTGTTATTGAACGTGACATTCCACGCACGTCCGCTCACCGGCGGCGGCGCAAATTGCCGCCTAATTAAATTACAGGCCATTCCAACGTGCAATAGAAAAGTGGAACATTTCAAAATCCCTACGCAACTACAGTAATGTACGTAAACAATAGACATTGTAATTAGCTAATGACTCATCCATCCACCAGATACAATTATTGAGTGGCATTTAGAAAATAACGTCTCATTTATAGTATATTTAGTACAACGCTTAGCGAATAACAAATGATTTATAGGAATATTAAAAAAAAGCTTCGTAAAAAAAATTATTTATATGCATTCATGAGTCGAATATAAAAAGAATATTAGCGAGTTGCGTATGAAAGTATTGTTGTGGCTACGGATCCATTCATACAGCGTCATCAAGGTAATACTTCGTAGAGAACGCGAGCTTCACTCGTCGCACCGCGACTACAAAGCCCCGGTTTAATGCACTAAAACATTCATTTTCATTATGAAACAAGCACATTGAAAACAAGCTTTTAAGTTGCTCACGAGGCAAAAAGAGCTTTTGACTTGAATAATTATACTCGCGCGCTACGTTTCAATTGAAAAACCAGCTGTGATGCGCATATCAAATAACAAATACCTACACAAAATTCCGTTTCATACACTCATTGAGCTCGATGATTTACACCGGTTTTTCAAGAATCCCACAAAGTGATTTTAATAATAAACGAGAAAAATATATATAAGGATTTATAATTTTTTATTTTGTCCTCACACCTTCGTTTTAAAAACTAAAACACGTTTTTCGAAATGTGTCTATATATACATACATATATTGTTTAACAGTATCTACTCGTATGCGATGTAATGAATTTGTGATCGTCTACCACAGTGATAGTTGTACTGGAAACGTACCAGGCAATGCGGAAATGTCATGTTTCATGTCGGGAATTGAATTTCATTAAAATCCAGCCTTCCTACCATGTGTTCGGTAATTGACTAAGATGACGAGTATATCGAAAGGTAAGTAATTTACTCGAATCTTTGATATTATGTATATTGCAAGGATTTTCATATTCACATAACATTATTTACTAACAGAAACTGTGGGTATATATTTAAATTTATTAGCAATTTATAACAAAATGGTTGCTCGAAGGCGATTAATATAGAAACAGGTCAAGAATCGATGGTTCACGCTTGAACGCGCTTGGATCTGTAGGCGCCGATTTAACAAATGACTTCATTGTCTAGCGAACCGGAAGGTTTTGTATTATCTTACTTTAAGAACGAAACAAAAAGCACACTAATTACTAGGAAGTATTGATATTTAAAAACTGCTGAAATCATTCATAGAATGGTGATTTGATAAATAGCATTCACATATAGTTTTGAATTTCATAGTTTTACCTTATCTCTTTATTGATGAAAATAAGTAGGTGATAGCCTAGTGGTTTGAAATTCCGTCTCTCACTCCGGTGGGTCTGGGTTCGATCCTGGCGCGCACCTCTGATTTATCAAGTGCGTCTTATAAATAAAATTTAAATATCACTTGCTAAAACGGTGAAGGAAAACATCGTGAGGAAACCTGCATACCTTAGAGATGTTATAAATTTGTATAATATTTTCTAAGGTGTGTGAAGTATACCAATCCGCATTTGGCCAGCGTGGTAGACTATGGCTTAATCCCTCTCACTATGAGAGGAGAGCCGGTCCAGCAGTGGACTATTAAAAGGGTGGGAAAAAAAGTTGGTATTTTATGTAATAAATCACGCATCGACGTGTGTGCAACTGTTATGAAACCCCAGGCATTCACGAGGACTATTAATATTACAGAACAATGTTCCTACTTCAGAAAACGTAGTAAATAAATTCTTTTTTTAATGACACCGAACACAGATGTAAGTTTTACAGGAGCTGCATACAAAATTCACAGAAACGTGGCTTTCGAGGCGCATGTGACACAAGTGTAATCCATTATGTGCTACAGGATAGCTGGATCTCTTTTACTCCGAAGATAAAAGACATTGCCACGCTTTTACTTCGAAAATACCAAACACTATGTCACTAAATGTAGGAACACCAGTACTGTATAAAGAATGAGTTGCATTTCCAACAAGACGAAGTATCTTGCTTTCAGATGAAACAACTATAAAATATTTCTGAACTTGATTAAAAATTAACGTAAATCAAAATGTGAGGTATAATTGTTTTTATACTATGTAATAGAGGTTATTCATAGAAAAGTATTGAAATTAGTTTTACGATACATTGCGTATTAATATATACATATAATATTTGAAATTTATGCTCCCCTACGACTAATGTAGGCGCGGGGACACTGTTGTTCTGGTACCTACTCGTATAATAATGAAAGGTTAATTAGCTAAGTGCAGTTTACGAGAGTGGTAAAACGTTGCGTTGTAAACTGCACGCCTACATATGATAATTAGGTCTTTACATAATACCAATACATGTTTTATATATATGTATGTGTCCTCCTGTTTATTGTTCTACTACTAAGATTTTTAGGCCATAGGCTTCACACATCAGAAACATTATACATATATATACATATATATATACAACATACACATATATATATACAACATATTTTACATATACATATACATATATATATACAACATATACATATATATATATACAACATATTTTAAGCTTTGTAGGTTTCCTCAAAACGCTTACCTTCACCGCTTACGCGAGTGCTATATAATTTTCAAATCGCACGTACCTTTTTGCAGGCTGAGTTGCATGCCGGGAACGGAACTCAGGTCTTTTTCCTAGTCGGACGTGTGGCTTAAAATTCTACGGAAATCTGAAATCTCGACCACTAAGCTGCTACTATATTAACAGTTGTTATTATTACAGTTTATTAACTTATCACACGTATCAATTTACAATGTATTGAGACGATCCATATCTTCAATAATCCATGCCGGTACTGAAATATGCTTTAACGTGACTCTCAAAAATGAATAAAAGTAATCAATAGTCTAACTACACAACGACTCGTGTAGGTAGGTACATATATGTGGAAGGGAGCCAGAAATGTGTTTTCTAACTGAGCGTTTGTTAAGCAGTCGCACTGCTCGACTACGATAAAACTTGACCGAGGGACTTAGAATCTATAGAACTTTCGACAGATTGGTTAGCCCTCAACTATATGACTATTAATGTATTTCCATGAATACATCATTAGGATTAATTAAAATATAAAAACAAAAACGCCTCAGTAGCGGCGCAGGCAAATTCAATTTGTCTTATTCAATATAAACTACATATATGTACATACACTTAAAGAATAAAAAACAAAAATACATATACATACACTTAAAGAACGTCTTATACCTTTGTACCTATCTTTCTAACGTGAAAAATAACTACGATAGATTTGCCATAATCTTATAATAATAATGAGAACTTACCGTGGGTGTCAATATCAGCCCGCTTTGCTCAGTATTGCTTTTCATTGATTCCCATGCCTTTATATCTTTAAATAGTCCACGGTTTCGTAACTACCTATTACACGATGGCAACGATATAATTACATTTTTATGCACAGTCCAATAATGGAATGATTTGTCTTATGGCGTCGAAAAGTTCATGAATATAATGTTACCCTTTTTATGTGTATGTTATTGCTAATCATATATCTCCTCTTATCGTTACAGAGGGGTAGGGTTATTCTATAAGAATAAGAAAATAGACGACAAACGAATAACATAATCTTCAAAATACGAAATCTCTTTTAAAAATTTGCTACCAACGTTCATCCTTGCAAGTATGAGCGTTTATGAGCAATGAGGGCTACAGAGCTACGAGCTCCTTTAACTTTGCTCTAATTCTTGGAAATGGAACACAAATATAATTTCACATTAACAGCGAAAACTTTAGTTTTAGTCTCGTGTTCAGGACCCGAGTGGCAAAGGTCAAATGTTAGTTACCCGAAAAAACTATTCACAGTAGCTTCGCGTAGTTTCAATGTTACCAGATGCCTAAAGTGCTTTTAAATTTATCGTCTGAAAACACATTGTATGTTACTTAAGCACAGTAGATTTATCAAAAGTATCCATTAAAAATATTGACTGTTAATTTTTTATGCAATCTAACAAGATCCCTCTTTACTGCCACTATTTCCAGCCGAGCGAAAGACCTGCTGTTTAGTTACCAGTAACGGCCTACAGTTGGGCGTGGGCTTCCCTCGCAATAGGGAGAACAGTAGAACCAGGGTTGCAACATTCTCGATCACGTTGCTCCAGTGTCGTTTGGCCGTAATACGGGTTACTAATCCATCTGTAGAATGTATTTAATTTGCATATATAGACATGGTTTAATAATAGGTAGGTACATATGTACTTATGATAAAAACTTTGACAGTCTCTCTAAGGAGCTTACTTACTGAACTATGGATATACTTTTCTTACATGAATTTATATTGAACTAGCTTTTCGCTTGCAGCTTCGCTCGTGTGGACCATTTTGGTAAAATAAAATAATAACGTTATTTCTAGACTTCTGAAAGATTGTGAAGTAAATATTCGGTA
>DWQT01001577.1:0-16298 GCA_018244895.1 Myscelus amystis hages
AAGTGCAAAAAGTACAGACATTAATGTCTGACACTTATGTCACAATTTCTGTCGTAGTCTGAACGTACCATAAGGTAGGTTTTCGCACAATGTCTCCCTACACCGTTACAGCAAGCCAAATTTAAATTCTTAGTTATAATAGTTGATATCAATGATTAACTAATATGAAAAAATTCGCGTCACAGCGTTAATGGTCGAACTCCGAAATGGCTTGACCGATTTTAATGAAACTTATACAAAATATTTGGTAAGTGTGAATATAAAGAGAGAGATTGATATAAAAAAAAAACATGTTAGTCTGTAAGGATAAATATTGCACTTCGTCAGCCTACCCCATTAGGTAGCTGGCATGATGTTACAAATATTACTTAGATACATCGCTGTTAGCCGTTGATGGAAAGAACGCCTTATCTAACGGATATAAGATTCCTTTTTCTTTCTCTTTCTTAGCAAACTCTCGTTGATTTAGTTATAAGCTATTAAGTGGACTGGGGTCAGCTTTTTTCGTTGCACAAATTGCTTGAGATTAAAGCTGTAATTGTGTTTCGAGTGTTCTTTTATATAAGTGTCTCTGGTTTATTTGTAATCGCACTTGATTCTACTGTCTTAAAGATGCAAGGTATTACTTTCGGCCATATGTATACAATGTGTGGAGGAAACACAAGTATATTTTCATGGATATGAAAGTAATAAGTAATAATAATAATAGCTAAGACATCTACACGCACGGCCTACTAAACCAAAACTAGGCTAAGCCTGTACTTTTGTGACCGGACAGCTGATAAATTCCATATATTCATACTATGTAAAACTTATATAGAATTCTTTATAATGTCCACATATAAAACAGACAAATTTTCTCATCAGACAAATGTCTACCTACCTTATATGGAAATCGAACCCACAACCTCTGTTTCAGCAGTCAGGGGTCTTACAACAGAACTGAGAAGCCGCATCTTCTTACTGTACGATATACGATATACGAGTACTTAGTGTTTGAATGTGGCTATGCAATTTCGTTCTTAGGTGTCGACAATGGCACCACCCCACTAAATACTGGTAGACTAAGGATATTCTATTTTGAGATTAAACAGTTATCCTCACTACCATTACGCCTAGTGTAATATCCCGGCTATATTCACTCCCCACTTCCGAATCGTAACGACCGCGTACTATTATAATTGTTTGTAATTCCACTGCGTGTTTATAAAACGTGTTATATCCATTGCTGAATTCGTTCAATTGACAATAATGATTAGGAAAGACATCGGTTAATGGAAAGCGAATTGTGTTCGATGTTGGTTTAATTATTGTAGCCGTAGACCAGCGTTATTATCCGTGATATAAACAGTTGTCGGAGTACAGGCGATTTTGGATTATACGAACTTCATTGTTTAGACTGGGTGTTGAATTAAACATTATTACAGCTAGCGTCTAACGGAAAATAAATACATAGTAGCGTGAAAATTGTTTGAGGATGCGATAGTTGGAAGTACATACATTCATACATACATACATTCACACATACATACATACATACGAGTACATACATACGTGCATAACCATTACGTGAACTCCCTAATGGAGTAGGCAGAAAGCACCATTGGAATAGTTTGAAGTGTGAATATTTTATATGCATGACTTTTTAAAGCCACACCTATTAACTACAAGGGTAGGCAGACACTTTCCACTAAGACTTAGTATTTTCTCTCATCAAAATCGTCACAAAGGCTTGTCATTTGAGTTACTTAATTTTGATATTGATTTTTGGCCGACAACAGCAGTGATAGCTTGGTGGTTTGAAATTGAGCTTTCCACGGGGGTTTCAGTTAAAATCAGGGCAGGCACATCTGACTTGTTCAGTGCGTTTTATAAATAAAGTTTAAAGAACTGTAGTCACTAGACATAGAGGCCGGTTACTCAAAAAATGTTTATTATGATGAGGAAATTTTTTTTATAAGAGAAACTTTGAATTGTAGGCTGAGTGGGCTGTAGGTTCGCCTAAATACATTATATGACTTACTAAAGCCGTGGGATTCCTCTCGTGCTCATCGCGCGCGCAGTAAATATGCCCAGTGTTGGGATATAAAAAATAATAATTTGTTACCAAAAAAAGACTGCCAGTACTTTTTAATATAAGCTTATAAGGCGATTTATTGCAGAATCTTATAATTGTAAAACGTAATATTGAATAAATTTTAAAGAGGTGGTGAAAAAAAATCCGCAAAAATGCCTGTTCATTTCTATCGGCCGGCTTACAAACTTGTTTTATACACGTAGATTTTATTAGCAAGCGCAATTTTGGTTTTTATTTCCAGCACGGTAAGGGTGATTGTCTGTGTAAAAAATGTTAGTGGAGTTCGTTGTTGTAGGCGGTTTTCTTGCTTTTTAAATGATGATATAAAGTTATGAATTTACGCCAGTCCCTAGACGTTGTAGCAATTTTCCTGTTCAAGTGTTTGCACCGAAGGCTTTCAGGGTTTTGGGGTTCCCTAGGGACAGATAGGGTGAAGGAAAGGCTTCTAACGACACTTCAATACTGCATGCGAGAGTTGAAATTCAGTGTTGTTAAAAAAATTGCTGCAAAACAGCTAGTAATTGCATTTTTCATCCGTTTGAGTCTGTCACGATGATTATGAATGTTACAGCCAAAATTTCTAACAGTTCTTTGGATAAATACGAGTCGCTATGAACTTTTCCAATATATTGAAAGACTGTTGTCTCATGCAAAACAACTACAATGCAAGACAAGACAAAGACGTTTATTTACGCAAATGTTGGTATGTTTAAAAATTTTACGCAATTATTAGTTCAATCCATATTTTGCCTTTTACTGCGTAAAAATTAAGCAAAGCAATAAGAGTTATATTTATATTTCTTAATTATTACAATAACATTGACATATTTATACATATGTCAATGTTATTGTAATAATTAAGGAAGTCAATCTTCCATTCTAGGCATAAATATCTCTATAAAGAAAATATCGTGAAAAAGATGTACGTATGTACAATTTGTTACGCCCTAATACTCGTATTCATTGACGTTCAGTCTGCCAATCTAGACTTGGTCAGCATGGTAAACTGAAGGCTAAGTATGTTTCATTATGAGAGGAGTAATGTGTCCAATAGAGGTAAAATCGACGATAAGAAATTTCACTTTACAGATCTTTTACAACCTGCCCTTATTTCTCTCTTGTTTGCCCCCTGCCTAATATACCCATTACGTGTACGGAGATTGTATAGTAGCATAGAACACAAAAGAGTTCAAGGAGCTATTAATATTTCGTGTGCTTAGCGGTTTCATTGTGGCTGCAATCTGCTGTCCTATGAAAAATTGTTTGCCGTTTACGGATTAAAATATGAATTGGGCAAACCTGTACCCAAATGAGGTTCCGTTTGTGTTGGTTTTAGCATTTTTAGAGGCTATTTTCGGTTCCTCTCAGCTAGGACACGTACATGCACGGGTGGGGCTAGCATACACGGACGCATCATGCATGGATTCGCATAATCATGATATGAACATGCTATGTTAGCAATGACTGTTTTATTATGATGTTGGACACTTTTTACATACTCGTAGTTTATGGTTAATTTAGGTTAAGTGATTTTACTGTTGAAGTTTCTGAAAGGGAGATATTTCCTAAAAGATATACATATTAGTCATAAAGGGAACAGTAATTAGTAGCTAAATGAATTACGTTCGATTAATTTTCCTACAAACAAATTGAATTTAGTAGTGTGTGTTGTTTGGGGCAATTTTATCGACCGGTAAAAATCAGGTTTGCGGTACAAGCACCAACCATTGTGTGTCGGAGTTGAGAACAAAGCTACATATAAACGGCGTTCAGTCCAAGAGTTAAGTATTTATTGCCAGTGATATTTCATACTGACGCTTTAAAATTCACAAATGCCGTTTCACAAAGCACCAACTGCTATGGTTTTAATGTTGGTTAAATATTTATTCACGTTTACACAACGTTGCTTTAATTCTTCGTGTAAACAGAACGGACAGCCTTCGGCCGGTAGATTTCCGTAATTATGTTAAAATTATGCATAGAACCCTGCTCCCTAAGTTTATAATAATAAGGTGGATAATTCTTGGGAGGCGATCCGATGAGTTTATTGGATTAGCGCAGGTGTTTTCGGCTGCAATAAATTCGGATATAAATTATTTATATGTTCTCCGCATTTTTGGATTAATTTAAAATTGGTTGCACGCTATCAAGTGTACAAGAAAATATAATTCAACTCCATTTATTATCAGGTACTAATTACAAATGTAGATAAAAATTATGAGCTGTTTTTCCTTCCAATTCAGTTTACTTCGACTTCAGTTTAGATGTGTGGGCTTGCAATTCAACTTACAGGTCTTTTATATATCATTGAGCTGGAAAATGAGCATTGGCAGAGCTGTCTCTAAACTCACCATGTATAGTATTAGAACTCAGTTTGTAAGCAGAACACAGCGAGATGATATTAATACACGATCTCTTTCACGTGTGTTTTTTTTTATCGGAGTAAAGCCATACTGCAATATGTCTATTGAAAATGTTTGTTATTATTTTTTTTTTTTTATCATATAGAAGTAGAAGACGAGCATGCAGTCCACCTGATGGTAAGTGGCCACTGTCGCCCATGGACATTTGTCATCGACCCCAGATAAAATTAGATTCCTATCTCAGGCCGACCACAGATGCGCCTCCACTCCTGAGGACTAAGTTGGAATGCCTCGAAAAGTATGTCTCACTTACCACACCCTTCAAACCAGAACATAGCAGCGCTTAACACTGCTGTTATAAGGCAGAAATAGGTGTGACGGTGGTGCCGCCGGAGTCGAACCACAGAGGGTTCTACCACCTACAAACTTTGAATGTTGCCTGCTCCAATCCGTTCCGAGTCTTGCCAATTGCAGCCATTTTATATGGAACGTCTCCGTTTTGAAATCCGTCGCAGAATCTGCTCGAAGGGGAATATGTAGTCCTTTTCCTATTCGATTCCTACTGACATTACCACTTCGCTTATCAGTCCTTTGAACGATATGGTCTGTCCATTGCAGTTTCACCTGGTTCATTTTAGATGCTTAAAATACATACTTACTGCTTTACGTAAACACTCTTTCGCATCTCAAGTATTTTATCAATGCCCATTAGAATAATATTATCATCATTATGTTGTCCGTGGACGCTAAAAGAAATTATGAACCATTCAAACATTATAAACATATTTAGTTACATGTAAGACATCTTTACTTAATATATAAAGCGCAATAAATGACACTGAAGAGACCTACACTCACATCGTAGGCCACTGTCCTGCGTACCAATTTAAACTCATATCAGATAAAACAACGTACTACAAATACACCGCCCAGACAATAATGCTGACAGATGTTGCTGTGCATTTTGACTGAGCTGTCTTTACATTACGTGGTAGGAAAAACAAAATAACATAGAAGTACTAGGACTGTCCACTAGGACTGTTGCCGTTTAGTGCCACCAGGGGGCGGGGTGTTAGTCACCTTTAGGCAATTGACCTCCTGAGTCCCGCGCAGCGTGAGACGATTCGGTGTGCGTGCCACTAGAACTGCTCTATTTATGATGGTGTTTGTTTCATATCTTACCTTGGACATGATGCGATACATAGTTGTGTACCTTCGAGATCTTTTAAAACGCCATCGCAATACGTAGGGTATATCACATGAGAGTAATTACCAATAAGAAGGTTCCCCATCGGCCCGACACAATTCTGAGTGGACACTATAATAAAATATTAAATAAATTTAGTAACGGAGAAAATTTTAATACTGCGCAGTTTTAATTTAACACAACTTTTCAAAAACCAAGACTTCAGGCAAATTAAATCTTTTGTAAATGGAATAAGAAAACAAATTTACCGGCACAGGAAATACCCTCAGAAGTAGGGAGCCCTGAATATCCCTTGAGAATAAAAATTAAAACGGGTTAAAATGAATTCAATACATATAAAAAAAGAAAATTATATTATTTTAAATAAATACTCTTAACATGGATGGTTTAAGGGTCATACTCGATATTTTCGGTAGATAGATCGAGTGTGTCTCTAAAGGATTTCTGAAAAATAAATAACATTTAAGTAAATAGCATTAGGTATCTGTTTTTATTTATTTCTAATAAATAGCATTATAGTGCTACATCTAATCATCGGTCATCAAATGATTGCCACGTCTCGGCACGGGGGCACCATGGCCCTCCTGCCGGGTGGTCTGAGGACCTGAACAAGACGGCGGGTAACCACTGGGTTCAGAAGTTGCATCGATTACGGGAGGCCTGTGTCCAGCGGTGGACTTCTAAAGGTTGATGGATAGATGGAAGATACATCGGAACAAGCACAAAATAATTTACAAACATGTACTAAAACTGGTTAGTATTACGAGGCCATTTACAGCTCGTGGTAACTGGACATCATTCTCTATATGTAGGCTACAGCAACGCAACATTTCTAAATGATTTTCAAGCTGCTACTAGCTACTGGTAATTTTATTTGCTTAAATTAGAAACAAGTGAAAAATTCCTTACTCTATCTTGAGTAAGGTGGCTGGTCCGGTATGCTTTGCGGTATTACGGTACCTAACGCATCTTGTTAAACAGATATCTGCTCCTTTTAAATTTACTGAAAGATAATGTGAATTAAAATTGTCGATACACATATTCAATTTTGGGGACTCTGAGTGTCTGGCTTCAAATAACATGAACCTCTGACCTTACAAGTTATGTACGTGCATTTTTTAAATTAAGTGATTAAATATCACTTGCATAACGCTGAAAGAAAATATCGTGAGAAAACTTGCAACCCTCAGTGTTACCCACCCCCATAATGTTATCTGAAGTGCCTGGTGTCTGCCTAAATCCTTATTTGGATAGCATGTTATACCTTAGGCCTTTACATTATGATCGGACACAATGTGGCAGAGGAAAATAAAAGGATAAAAAAAAATATGCAAGCCGTACATAGGTACACGATGCAGCCTACGCATCGTCGTTTTCGATCACGCTAGACGGCAGCCAAACGCTTGACTATAGTGAGATTTCAAAAAAGAGGTGTCTCGCGACCATCATGGAGCCATAAATAGTATTGGAGTTCAAAGAGTACAACATGAGACATCAGAACGTAACTCTTAAATCTTCGGTTCAACATTACGACCCGCTTCCATATTTCCCTTGTCGTAACCTTGGGGCAATTACTATCACGAGTTTCGCTCGGCTTTAAAGCAATTCTTGGAGACCAGCAATGTCCACGCGCGCTCACGTACTTTTTGTGGTTGTTGTCATGATACTAACAATTGGCCAATACTATAACCAATTAGTTTAATGTGTTACTAACAAGTGCCTTCATTTTCCAAATCTTTGTAGACGTCAGATTGGACTCCGGCCACGGCTGCCAGTCTCTGAATGAAGTTAGGCGATCTTCTGCAACAACCCAGCAGTATACGGCAACATGGTAATTTGCTCGATCTACGTCCTGGCAATGATCACATCGTTATCTATATTACCTGATCTTTGTGTAGCGTTATGAGTCAGCGTTGATATTAGGCTAAATCGAAGGAAGGAGCAGGTGCGTTATTTACATGTTACTATCACAAGTAGGCCGATGACCTACATACAACGTTTAATTGAAGCAAAGGAATGAAATAGGACAAGTGAACATTGAGGTATTTGTACGAGATTTTTGGATTATGGTTTCTACGTGACACGTGCTCTCAAATTAATTTCACTCGGAACAGAACAGAGTGAAAGACACTTGTAGACTCCCAGCCAATTGACATTCGTTGTGGACGGTCGACGACCGACTGACGACGGTAGGTACAGGTAGTAATGCAAGTATTAAGGTTAGAGGTTAGAGGCAACAGTATAAATATCAAATACATGTTGAATACCGATACCTTGAGGAATGGCTTTCCGTGCACTCAGTATATTCGGTTTACAAGTGCATCCATTAGTAGGGCATGTGCAAGCTTTTACTTGCGTATCTCTCCACTCCAAAGAATAAACTTTTTTTTTGTTCGGGGCCTAAAATTTTATATCTAGGATCTCATTATTATTTCATAATGTGCAAGTGACTTTACTTCATACAGCCACTTTAATACATACCTACTAAGATATAAAGGTTACCTTGATATTATACTACTTTACAATATACCTACGTATACGTACGATCATTACACAGGTAGATAAGGTACTTTACGTTACGTTATACATTACGTTATAATAGAATTAAGAAAATATGAAAAATTAAAAAAGTGCTAAAATTGCTTTCATTAGCGGTAGTCAGAGAAGGTTTCAAGTATATAAAAAGTACGTAGTTTTTGATTGTTGATTGTTTTTATCTTACCGGACTCTTATAACATCTAGATTCGGGAACCCATCTGCATAGCGAGGATCTTTTAACCATATTAAGGATTTCATCTACAGGTATTTCTGCTCGAGGTTCAGGCCTGCCAATAAATTCTTCGTACTGCTCTGAAAACCAGTCTTTTGGACCCGAATCCGTAATATCAGTACTTACTGTTCCCTCCTTTCCAGGTTTTGCTTTCTTCTTTTGCTTTTTACACAGGCATGATACTCGTACATATGAATTTATTCGCGAAAGACAATTTCGTGGTTTATTATCACATTTTTTTGATTTTTCGCATTCAAACATTTTGGACAGCGTATCGGTGCTTTGTTTCACATTATATAATATATAATAAATATGTTAGAATAGAATTCACACTTTATTATTATTTATTATTTTTGACGATAGTAAAAAGCATGTTTAACATTTATTAACATAATGATTCCGTGTACTACATTCAGGTGATACCGATTCTGGTAATTCCATCATTTTATGAGTTAATATAAGATTATTGTTATGTTAAATACGTTAAAATGATATTGCCTCTGACATCCCTTTTCAAATCTGTACACAGTTTCCGCCGCAGCATAAGGATGATGTTGTCAAATTTATATGAATTAAAAATGAAACAGTAAAAATTGCATGCTATTTTTAAAATCTTCATAAACTATACCTTAGCTGACCGGAAATTAAAAAAAAAAAATTAAGTGTGTGTGCTCATGTACGCACATAATAAGTTATACTTCTTTGACGTATCCATCCAAAAATAACAAATAATCACACAACACATACATACATATATAGCATACAAAATAATTTATAATTTACAATGTAAATAAATTATACATACCGACGGTTAACCTAAAATCTATAAATGCACTTAAAACACTATATTAACACCACTTTTACCACTAATAATCAAAATAAATATTATTTCGTCCTCACCATTCCAATCGATTTCAATTCCTATCCACCCGTCAGACAAAACTCAACCTTAATCGCAACAAGGCAAAGTTCATTCTTATTTGTAAACACTGTCACGCACCACGTCAGCTGTCTTTGAAAGTAGAATGTTGATAACAGACTCCTCGTTATTGGTGTCCGAACTAACAACACGACGGCGCATACAAATCGCTGTAGTGCAAAAGGGATAGATATATGCGTACGAACATATTACAGTTCCATAACCTGCTCGCATTCATATTGCCCTGGTACTCGTATACGAAATGTCGTACACAAAAAGACGTATCTCAAAGTGGATTCAAAATAAATATTATTTTTAAAAATGATCAATAAAAAATAAAATATCTACATATCACCGCCTGGCAGATGTGAAACATCATGGTCGTACCAGTAATAAACATAAAAGACGGTATTATTACAGGAACTAATAATAGCATTATGAAAAAATGAATTATACAGAAAATGGAGACTTTAATTAATAAAATTTATTTACATGTAGAGTTGAAAGAGGTAGGGAATAAAAATTCGAGCACTTTTAACTTTTTATTTTGCACTACAAAATTTACATTTTTTGATATTTCTTAAGAAGTCACCAGTCCCCCCCATCTTAACTTCCTCTCTCCATCCCGCTCTCACGCATGCACCATTCTTCGCCTTACATCCCATCTCTCATTCTATCATTATAGTATTTCTATCTATCTGTCACACGCGTCGCCATGCCAACGATTCGGTTTACAAGTGCCCCTAAAGATATTTCACATCAAAAACGCCAATATATTTTTTATTTATTCACACTTATTAGCAACTAACTTCAGACTGATCGTTTGAGACTGCAACCGCTGCAACTTCTATATTATATAGCTTTCAAAATTTCACTCTCATCAATTTTTCATAACGCGCCTAAAGAAGTATAACTTCAAAAACTGGTTGATTATAACGAAACGTATCGAAAGTGTAAATTTAAATAACATCGATAGAATAATGGCATAAAGGCAGAACTGAAGTATCACAGTAATACACTGAAGTGTTATACTGTCAGAAGTATGTATGACATAATGACATGATGACATTGATATGTTTATCGTGGAATTCGAAGTATTTCATTCTATCAACTTTTTTATTTTCTCAGCTGTAGATATCATATTAAAAATGGACGTAAAGTGATTTCTCAACTTAACAAAATAGAAACAAACGGAATATTCGTGATCGTAATAAAAGTAGTCAACAACTAGACAGGATCGAAAAGTTCTGAAAATACGAATATGAACGCGACCGAATACAAAAAGTATCATGAATCTTTTATGGAAAACAACCACGGATCCTCTTTATTTCATACATTTGCTTGTATATTCTATACAGTACAGTGTTCTTTAAAAATTTCCATCATAGATCAGAATAAATCGAAATTGTCTCAGTATGTTTATGAATATATATTACTTGTCTTACCAATGATACTTGTCCATACAATGTTATCATATTATTTGGCAATGTTTGTTATTATTGATATCATATATTTATTGTATAAACTATCAACGGTTTCAAGGAACATTCGCATATCAAAAGTTTTTGTGACTAAGAATACATTTAGAACAAACAGAATACACTCAATTTCATGTATGAGAGGCTTGACATATCTTATCACGGCATTTTGTATTCTGGCTGTAGATTTTCAAGCATTTCCCAGGCACTTAGCAAAAACAGAACAGTTTGGTTACAGTTTAATGGACACTGGTGTGGGGCTATTTGTCCTTATGAGCGGGCTGGTACACAAGGATTTATCAAAACAAAATTATATATCTGTATTGAAGGGAAACTTGAAATTCACAACAATTCTAATCATCCTCGGTGTGGCAAGATTTCTATCGGTCAAGCAATTGGATTATCAGGAACACATCACCGAATATGGTGTGCATTGGAATTTTTTCTTTACATTGGCTATCTGTAAATTAGTTTCCTTTCTTATGTTAGTGGTTTTCAACAACCCTTTAATGTTGAGTGTCATTGCAATAATTCTGCACGAGTGTCTTCTACACCGTGGCTTACAAAGGTGGGTGATGAGTGATACACCAAGAGTATCATTTTTAGATGCAAACAGAGAAGGCATTGTTTCCAGTCTCGGATATGTCTCAATGTACTTATTTGCTGCAAACTTAAAGCGCAATCTGAATGATTCAGGTATCCTAAGACATAGGTTACTGATGAAACTTTTATATTGCTCTGTGCTATTAAGTGCATTATCTTTTATTTTCAATGAAGTCAAGCCTGCATCAAGGATGCTAGCTAACACAGGATACTGCTTATATGTTGAATCTATTTTACTTATTGTGCTAACAATAATGTACTCATTTGAAGTGTTATCGCAAGATAAAGAGATAGGTATTTGTTACAAAGTTCCACTAATCTTAAGTGCTATTAACAAGAATGGATTAGTTTATTTTTTAATTGCAAATTTAACAACAGGCATAATAAATATGTCGATGCAGACATTACTAATATCACAGATCCCTACATTTATCATAATTAATGTCTACATGATATTTTCTTTAACATTAATTGTATATCTGAATAAATACAATTTATTTATATGAAATAAAAATACCTTTTAACAAAAATGCTTTATTTCAGCAAATAAATAACCATGTATTTGGAACAGTTTGTTTTGAATATTGTTCAAATATAACAACCTAACTAACCTAACCTAACAAAATAATTCAGAGTAGCTTGCTATCATATTTAACATTGACCTTTGATAATATTAAATGTATGAAAACCACTTATTACATTTTGTCAATTATGAAACACACAACCAAATATTAAATATGATAATCCTACCAATTATAAATTGCATATTGATGATCCAACCAACAAGAGAGCTTCTGTTTGTATGTATTATTCATGTGATAACCTCGACAAACTTCTTTGGTAATAGATAGGACTTTGATTTCATTTTCTTCAAATGGCTATATCCCAATGCAAAAGAGACAAAACCCTTTGTTTATGGTAGTACATTTAAGTGCTCGTAATTGTCACAAATAAAATACTGAGGCATAAAATCTTTCAATGCAATAGCAAATCAAGTTATTCCCACATTGTACTCCCTTAAGGCTAATTCATGAAACAGTATTACTATTATTACATATCGACGGAGGAAAGGAAAAAGTTACTAAGCGCCATATTGCTAATCTTACAACAGAGCTGTTTATACATTTATTTTTACTAAGAAAAATCGTAGAAAACGCTATTGGAGGTATGTGAAAAAATCAATCAATCCTTGAATGTAACTTTTTGCTTTCCACCGTCGATATTTTCAAACTAATATAGTCATGGTACTTTGTTTTCTAACTAACAAAATTAAAGCTGATTGGAGATAAATGCAAAAGTATTGTAAACCCTGGCAAAGTATAAAATAAATAACTAAATATTTTTATAACAATTTGGCCCTGGCACATGTAATCATGTTGCAGGTGTCTTTTTAGAACTTTATTGATAGGTACAAATTATTGTTACTACCCAATTTATTTCGAAAGCATGATAGAACACTTTCAAAAATAGAACAATAAGTAAAAATAGAAAAAATTAAAGTGTTTTTTATAAAATATATTATTTATTCTCTGTGTTTCGGTTTTATTTATAACTAGAATTAAGTTATTGTATTGGTACTGACTGTAAAAAATTACAGTAAAATTCGTCTAAAATAAGAAATAAAATTGAAGTGTCTGTTTGTAATACTAAAATAACCACTTTTTACTAAATGCATATGTATGTGAACACGGTACATATACCAAAATATATTTTTTTAGAATTTTTGTGTCTGTCTGTTTGTTCTGGCTAAACTTTGGAACGGCTGGCCCGATTTTGACGGGACTTGCACTGGCAGATAGCTGATGTGATAAGGTGTAACTTAGGCTGCTTTTATTTTTAAATTCAAACGCGGACGAAGCCGCGGGCACCGCTAGTTACAAATATTGTCTAGAAGTCAAATACTGAACCTTGGCATGGAATATTTATGAAAAAATCTACTTTTACAGTTTTTGTAAATAATTATGTATGTTACATTCTAAAATATTTTTTTGTCAAGAATGGCTAAAATCTTATAAAAATAAATGTAAAAGTTCAAAACATTACATCAATAGCCAGCCAGGCGGTAATTAAAAAATATAATAAAGGTGCCTTGTACATTGCAGATCTGCAGGTTTTTGCTTTTAACTCTTACCATTGCGCCCTTCCTTATTTAAATTCGTTGTAAAAGTGGCGCGTTATCATCGCGTAATTCGAATCGCAATGCGCGCAAAAATACCCGTCTTACACAAGTGAAGAATATAGTCACAACCAGCGATATCCCCACCAGTAAGTAAGTGAAGAGCAGAGGAAATCTTTGTGGAGACCAAAGTACTGTATACCTCATGTTGCCGTTGTGGTTCTCTGAAATGGAAAACGTTAGAAGTTAACACTATCAACACTGTTTTAATGACAACTGATTCAAGGTAGTAATAGGCGTAATGATGGATGCTAAAATGTATTTTTGTCGAGACATGGTAATATTTTATTACTTAGGGGAGACTTGAGTCAGAATTTAATAGATTGGTATCAATTATGCTGCCAATTGCCAACCTTATCATTCTGAACTGACATATAGCATTAACTTACCAAATATAGCTGCTCCAAAACCAATTTTACTAGTCCCCATTCTATATGAACAAGTTGGCACATATATTTCATGAAGCCAGTCCTCATCAGCTGCAACATTTAAAACTGGAGCTCCATATTGGAATGGACAAGTTTGCGCGGACATGAAATTTTTATTTTGCTTTACATATTTGGATTGGTGATCATGGGCACAGAAATATATATTTGGACGGATCGCTGCATTCACCTGAAATAGACATAAAATCACAAGTTTTCTGTTGCAGAATATTTTGTTTTATATTTTTATATAGTTTACATATATATTTTGATATTTTTTGCAAGTGAAAAAATATCTTTAGAGTATGTTAAATTACGAAATTATGTTACCTTTTGGCCGTACACACTTTTCGAAAGAAGAGGGTAATGCGAAACGACAATTTTATAGATATTATCATCTTGAGTTTCCTGAGTTACATCTGGGATGCTGTGCGTGATGGCATTCACTTTGTAAAAGGATATATTCCTAAATGTTATTATCTGTGGCTGCTGGAACACTCTGTCAAACTCTATGATCTTGTTTTTTTTTATTGGCTCATTTTCACCACCAATGTCATTGTCACCAGGAATCCATATTTGCTGCAACATATGAAAGGACATGATGTTATGATCCTGATTTATTCATTAATATCTCAAAAATAATAGATAGTCTACAGTTACATAATTTTGACAATCTAAACATATTGACATGGAACTGAGCAACCATATTTTCATTATAAACTTATGCAAGGTAATAAAACATAATTTTAATAATACCAATATAACTTAAATCATCTTCCCACACTGGTATCTAAATCCAGGGAAAGCTTGTACTGTAATGACCAGACTACGAATGGATTACACATATATGTACATATTATATAATACTTACTTATATGTTTTAAACAAGATTAAAAAAGCAACAGTAAAATGAAGGTATTACCACCAAAGGATAGGGAACTTCAAAAATATTCATAATTCTCTTCACATAGCTATGAAACTGAGGAATACTTGAGATGGAGCCCTCATCCATGAGGTCCCCTAAGAACACCAAGACATCAGGAGTGAAATGTCTTAGAACAACTGAGAAAGTGGATTTCAAATACCTGCCAATAACAATAAATATGTAGCTAATTGTTTTTAAATAATGTTAATATGCAATAAAAATCCATTATCATAAACTCACCTATCACTATCCCAATTAAATATATAACTGAGCGGAGGCGGCACTGCCAGATCCCCTTGTATCTGTGGATCTGCTATAAACAACACCTTTGTGCATGATTCGTCTTCTTTGGCACATTCGAAACTATCCCAGAAGATAGGCTGTATATCGTAAACAAGCCATTCGCAGTATAGAAAAATGCCTAGAGGCGCTAGAACTAAATATTTCAATACCGCGCTGCAAAATTAAAATATAAATAATTTTTTGTTGTGGTTTACTAATATTACGATGTATAAATTTACCTCTTGTTAAAATTAAAATTTGCAATATAGTTTTACCTTCGTCTTAAGTACATCTCAAGCGCAGACACCTAATCGAACAATATTCAAGATGTTTACAGTTTCCATAATCAAAATGAGATAAAAGTTAATTTGATCCAATTGAAATCATAGCAAATCAGTCCCAAGTTCCGAATGTTTCTTTTCTCGTTACGTTGTTACCATAACAATTTACATATGTCAGTGTCAAGCTGATTTAGCATTATTATAAAATTACATTATCTTCAATTAGCTTAAGGTACTAATAAAATTACATGCGCAGTTTTGTATCTTTTAAATCTTATAATAATTGATGTTCAATTTAGAAAAAAAGGAATAAATAAATATAGTCAATCATAATATAATAGCGTAATATGGAACGTTGTTATTTCTTTGTTATTATTTTGATGCCGTCAGGATACAAAGTTCCGTCTTTTGATGCGTTCAGAAAATTGATGAAGCTAATTCAATTAACATTAGTTGTGAATGTTTTTTATGAACCATTTATACTGGTAGTCTTCCACTATAATCACTTGTGACAATATTGCACCTCTATTTATTTTATTATTTCCATGTAAGTTTCATTATTGTAAGCAGAATAACCTGAACGCTACAGTACATAGTTATTTACTTTTTTTGAACGTTACTGTTGCGGCGGTTTGACAGGTCAGCCTCGAGCCTCTTTTTAGTAGAGCGAGTAGCGTATTTTAATTTTAATTTATATTATCTTTTCATTTACGCGGATTAGCAACATGTGTGTAGTCGTATTGTTAGTGTGGCACGTCCTGTAGATCGTTCCTAAGTGCACTTGCAGTGTTA